>JAODAL010003483.1:0-173085 GCA_025379985.1 Phyllomedusa bahiana
TGCTTTTTTTCCAGGATTCCTTGTAAAAATAAAAACTTTTTAAGCTAAAATTGAGATTGTTTAAAAAAATTTTTTTTTTTTCATTTTCACCACTTAACGCTAAAAAAATGTGTGCAACACCTGTGGGGTCGATATACTTACTACACCCCTGGATTTATTTCATAAGGGGTGTAGTTTCCAATACGGGGTCTTTTTAGGGGTGGTTATTAAGTTTTAGACTTAGGGTTTCCCGGAAACCCGGGAATTGTGCCTAAAAAAAATTGAAATGAAAATGAGCCCCCAGAGTCCGTGGGTGCTCCTCCTACTCTGAGGTTGGGGTTGACCCAAAAGAGTGATTAAGGCCACATAATGGAGTATCTTAAAAAAAAGGCAAAAATCTGGAAATAATTTTGAGCTGCTTTTCCCTGTCCCCCATCTACCGTGTTCTAGGAAAAAGGATAAAAATTGAAAATCTGAAAAAAAAGCAAAATTTTTAAAAATTTTCACCTCTCTTTCTTTGCTTTGGGATGATTTTTCTTAGATGGAGTCACTTATAGGGGAACCTAACATACACGTCCCTCAAAACCATGTCAGAACTGATTTTCTTGAGAATGTGAAAAATTACTACTGAGTCCCCTAATGTTGTGAAAAAAAATTAATTAAAAAAATTATGCCAACCTACAGTTATAGTTATAAACTATTTTGTGTAGAATAACTATTTGTCTTACACGCAGAAATTTTTGAAGTTTGAAAATGGCAAATTTTTTACATTTTTCACAATATCCTGATATTTTTCACAAGGATTGTATGGACCAAAATTTCTTACTAAATTAAAGTACAATGTGTCATGAGAAAAACAATCTCTGAATCATATGAATAGGTAAAGTGTCAAAAAGTTATTCTCACATAAAGTGATCATATCTGATTTAAAAAATGGGGCTCTGTCAGGAAGGTCAAAACTGGCTCTGGCAGTAAGGGGTCCATATAGAATCATAGTCCCGTGTGCCATCGCTTTCACCTTTTTATAGGTTGTATTAATAAAACAGACTTGTTGAGTATTGGGAGTGTATAGGTACAGCTAGCAGGAAAGCAGCTTACCCCCAAAAAGGGAGGGACCCGGGATTAAGAATGGGGCCCTACCGTTTCCTGGCTATTTTGCCCTTTTCTACATACTTTTTTTTTTTTAATAGGGCATAATGGCTTTTCAACGGCTTGGTTACTATTACCTTTTGATTTTTGTTATTTTTATTTATACAGTTTTTTTTCCCTGTATGTATTATTTTCACTTATTATTTATCTTACGTCCCTATTGTTCTGGCAAGTACTGTTTTTTTATGTATAAATAAACTTTCCCTCGGGGCCCAAATAACATTGACTTTTGATATATACCTTTTTTCATCATATTTTATTAAATTGCTTCAAGGGGGTATTCATTATGCAATTTATTTTTTTGCCCACTCTTTTTACTTGTTAAAATTTTTATATTTATTTTTTTTATATATTTAATGTACCTATTATTCCTTTTTAGTGCGATTGAAAAAGGGGCTCTCAGACCGAAAACGTCTTTAATGTCACAATTACACCATCTTTTGTATGGGAAAACACTCTTGTAAAAAAAATCACTAAGCAAATTTAAACTGAGTGCTGTTGATAACTTTTACTTGAAGTTTGCGGGATAAACCACTCCCATCAACTAGTACCGAACATCACAACTTTATACCTGAGCGTGCCGCACACATTGGTTCATTGATTCAAGTTGGATTGCTGCTGGCACCTCTGCATCTATGACGACTGAAACTTTCGCATATAACCTGGAACAAGCAAATGCGATTATATCACAAGTATCACATCCAAATGAATTTCTCCATGTACCTACAAGAGAACTACATACAAGAGAGTATGAAATGATCTCCAAGAAACTTGTAGGTTATGAATTACATTGTGCTACACTTGCTGAGTATTACAGACTGAATAGAATTCCTCGGGGTCTACATTCACACCTACAGGCCACATTATTTCGGGAAAACGAACAATATTGCAAGAAATTTGAAAATATATTAAACAAGTGCTCTTTTGAGCTGATCTTACTTACGATCGAATTCCTACAGGAATCCATTAAGGATATTAGAAAAGAAATCATCACTATTGAGACACAATTGATATCTACACTCAATAGTGATGAGTGGAATATCCTGAAGAATAAAACAGATAAAATCCTTACAGAGCATTGCAACATCTTAAGAGACGCTGAGGACTACACTTCTAAACACGTATATCTTTGGCAGACATCTAATTCAGGATCTTCCAATAGATGGTCAAGACAAACAAGAGAATATTCCAGTTCTGGTTCGGAAAGTGATAGAAGCTACCGACAAAGCCGACAACCTTTTTTAGGGAGAGACAAGAAAGCACAACGAGGAGGCAACCGACAAGGAGGGCAGGGAGAAGATCCCACAAACGTTGCTGCACGGGTCACCACTCGCTCTCAGGTGAGATTAATACAGTGAAAGACAATCTAGTTATCAACATTTCTTCCTGAGTTCTATCCACCCCGGAACTTGAGGTCCTTCAGAAGGGATTGTCTTTCTGTCCCACTCCTGTTTTGGATACTTTCAAGTTGGAGCAAGAGATGCAGCGTTTCTTTAGATCCGTGCATCTCAAAGTTCACTTTTCACAGCTATCCATTACAATGGGAGATGGTGAGATGCCAAGCACAGCCTTATCGGTTGGGACTCTCGGTCTACGTAAACCCAGTACCTATAACCTCCCCGAGACGTATCATCCTGTAGAAACATTTGTGTCTATTGTAAATCATGATATTGATAAATTTTTTAAAGATCATTAACAACTTAAAACTTGGAAAAATGTTTCAGAGATGAGATTAACGCCATAAACGATCTCCACTTATACCCTCATATTATTATAAAACCTGCAGATAAGGGGGGTGCAATTGTGATCTTAGACAAAATCATGTATTTGGATGAAGTGCATAGACAATTAAGTAATACTGATACATACTTACCTCTAGATGCTGATCCCATCGCTAGAATAAAAAAGAGGATACAAACCCTACTCGATACCTCGTTACAAAAAGGTATCATTGACAAACCAACATATCAGTTCCTTATTGCCGACCACCCAGTGACACCAGTATTTTATATATTACCAAAGGTACATAAACGTCTGGATAATCCACCTGGCAGACCCATAGTAGCCTCAACAGATTTGGTTTTCTCTCCTCTGGCACAATTTTTTGAAAAAATAATTTCACCATTAATTAAAATATCACAGTCTTTTGTTAAAGACACAGGACACTTTCTATCATTACTTCAGACCATAGGAAAGATCCCTGACTCTGCCTATCTAGTCTCCTTTGATGTCTGTAATCTATATACATCAATAGAACACACTTTAGGCATTGCAGCTATTCTCAAACTATTGGAAAATTCAGGATATAATCCAGATGAAGTTACTTTTTGCATTAATCTTCTTACAACTATACTGGAGGAAAGCTATTTTCTATTTGAAAATACTTTTTACAAACAGAAACGTGGGACCGCAATGGGGTCCAATATGGCACCCCCATATGCCAACAGCTACATGGCGGATTCTGAAACTACCTTTATCTATAACAATGATCTTTTTCTAAATCATGCTACCATTGGGAAAAGATACATTGACGATATTTTTTGTATTTGGAACAGCGATTTAGATTCCCTAGAACAGTTTTTGAAATGGATGAACTCAATTCGCCCTGAACATTAGTTCAGTGTAGAATTCGATAAGAACAGACTTAATTTTCTGGATACACTTGTGATTAGGGAACCAGATAACACCATAAGTACAGATATCTACACAAAACCTACTGACAGAAACAGTTTACTACACTTTCAGAGCTATCATCCCAAATCAGTAAAAGAATCTCTTCCCAAATCTCAACTTATGCGAGTTAATCGCATCGTTTCAGATCCCATAACGAGAGTCAAAAGGATGGAAGAAATGAGATATAAATTTGGGATCTGCGGCTATCCTGAGTATACTTGGTCCCAGACACCTCTGAGAAAGAAAATGGTGTGGCAAAACCTCCTAGATTACCCTTTGTGCATACATATCACCCATTAATGAAGGGGATATATAACATTTTACATAAATATTGGGGTATCCTAGAAAATGCATACCCAGACATACAAGAATTTCAAAACAGAATTCTGGTATGTACCAAAAGACCAGAAAATACCAGAGATAAACTAATAAGGGCAGACATAGGGCCATCTCACTCTACATCAATTCAGTCAGTCTTATGTTCCCCTAGAAAAGGGACTTTTCTCTGTTTACATTGCATTCATTGTTCTACTGTTATTAAAGGCTCCTATGTACTTCATCCCAGAACTGGCAAACGATTTGACATTAGAGGTTTCCACACATGTGACAGTACTTTTGTAGTTTACATCATAAAATGTCCATGCGGTCTACTTTATGTAGGTGAAACAACCCAACGTGTAAAGGACCGCATCTCTAACCATAAATCCACCATCAGATGCGGTAAAACGTGGCTCCTAATTCCATACCACTTCTCACAAGCTAAACATAACATCTCACAATTGAGGTATCAGATTTTAGAACATATTCCGCCCCTAAGAAGGGGAGCCAATCATATTAAATTACTCAAACAATGGGAGTCATTCTGGATACATACTTTGGACACATTATAACCAAAAGGTCTCAACAGAGTGTGTGATTATCTATTCTCATAGTTCCCTTTCATAATTCCTTCTTTTTTCTTTTTTTCCTTTACAGCTTCGTTAAAAAGACCAGGGACTGTGTCAGGGTGAGATTACATCTTTCTTTTTCTTCTCTTACATATTTTTTTCTTCTTTCTTTCCTCTTTTTTCTTTCCTTTTTTCCCAATCTCTTCTTCTCTTTTTCCAACCTTATTTGTTTTGTGTTCCCCTCTCTTTTTCTCTTACACAATACATCTATCATATTTCCCCTACATGTCATACATTACACAATTGCCTCTACACCACAATTCTTTCCTTTTTGTTCTTTCTTAGTCATATACATCTATTCATTTTCCTTCACACATACAGTTCTCTCAGTCCACACATAGTTACTTATTTTCTTCTCAAACAATTACATTTAAGCTTCTCCTCCTTATACTTGTACAACTGCGATATCCATACGGTAGTGCGCCTGCGCCGGACTCCGGCGCAGGCGTTGGTGCGTGTGCGCTGTTTTCCGGCATGGACAATCTAATGCGCCTGTGCGGGATCTCCGACAAGGGCGCATGCGCTCTTCCTATATTAGGACGTCTTTGGTAAGCTGCTTTCCTGCCACTTCGCCCTTTTCTACATACTTTGTTTTTCCTAATAGGGCATAATAGGCTTTACAGACGGCTTGGTTACAGTATTACCTTTTGATTGTTGTTATTTTTATTATATACAGAATTTTTCTCCCTCCTGTGTGTATATATCATCACTTATTATTCCTACGTCCCTATTGTTCTGCAAGTACTGTTTTGTATGTATTATAAGTAGAGATGGGCGAATTTCTCAAAAATTCGATTCGGTCACTTCGCTGAATTTTCCGACAAAATTCGTTTCGGTCCGAATTACTTCGGCACGAATCGCGTTAAAAAGGAGCTATTTCCAGGCTGCATAGAGCCTGCAGGGTGCTGTAGAACGTTGTGCCATGCTTAAATATGCAGAGGGAGCTTGGTTTGGTCTTCATATAATGTTGTGTTTTAGTATGACACGCAGATGACTGCCGCCGCTTTTAGAATCGCTTCACTATAAAATTCCCTGGGCACTTAAGATGGCAAAATGACCAAAACACTAAAGCGGGAATGTAGCCTGATAAAGTCATGCCAGCGAAAGCTGGAAAAAAACAAGCTGAGAGCTCAGGTGGCAACATTAGTGACATTAGAGTGTGGAGGTGACGGCGGCAGCCACAGCAGCATGAGGTCAGGCAGTGGGCACAATGACATTCTGGAGGTGGCAAAAGAGGAGGAAGCCACAGAAGGGCACAATGACTGAGAGCGGAGGTCACGGCGGCCGCAGCATGAGGTCAGGCAGTGGCACAATGACATTCTGGAGGTGGCAAAACAGTATTAGGCCACAGAGTGGCACAATCAAACAGTGGGGAAAGGTCACAACAGCAGCAGCATGAGTCAGGCATGGCACAATGACATTCTGGGTGGCAAAACAGTATTAGGCACAGAGTGGCACAATCAAAACAGTGTGGAGGTCACAACAGCAGTAGTATGAGGTCAGGCAGTGGCACAATGACATTCTGGAGGTGGCAAAACAGGAGGGAGCCACAAAAGGTGGCACAATGACTGAGAGCGGAGGTCACGGCGGCAGCAGCATGAGGTCGGGCCCGTGGCATAATGACATTCTGGAGGTGGCAAAACAGTATTGTGCCACAGAGTGGCACAATCACACAGTGTGGAGGTCACAAAAAGCAGCAGCATGAGGTCAGGCAGTGGCACAATGAAAATTCTGGAGGTGGCAAAAACAGGAGTAGGCCACAGAGTGGGACAATGACACAGTGTTGAGGTCATGGCATCAGCCACAGTAGCAGCATGCGGTCAGACAGTGGCACAATGACAGTGTGTGGAGGTCACGGCAGCAGCCACAGCAAGCTTGAGGTCAGGCAGTGGCAAAAATGACATTCTGGAGGTGGCAAAACAGTATTAGGCCACAGAGGGGCACAATCACACAGTGTGGAGGTCACAACAGCAGCAGCATGAGGTCAGGCAGTGGCACAATGACATTCTGGAGGTGGCAAAAACAGGAGTAGGCCACAGAGTGGGACAATGACACAGTGTGTAGGTCACGGCAGCAGCCACAGCAGCACATGAGGTCAGACAGTGGCATAATGACAGAGTGGGGGGGCCCACGGCAGCAGCCACAGCAGCAGAAATGGGGTCAGGCAGTGGCACAATGAAATTCTGGAGGGGGCAAAAAAAGGAGTAGGACACAGAGTGGCACAATGACAGAGATTTGAGGTGACGGCGGCAGGAGCAACAGCATGAGGTCAGAGAGTGGCACACTGACACAGTGTGAAGGTGACCGCAGCAGCAACAACAGCAGCAGCATGAGGTCATAGAGTGGCACAATGACAGAGTGTTGAGGGGGGTGGAAATACCAGTCCCTGGTAAAGAGGGTGGTAGGCAGATGGAGAAACTGGCAGCAGATGTGTGGCATCAGGCGGGGGGCGGCATCAGAATAGTGGCTGAGGCAGGTAGTTTGAACCCAGACTGACGCCTAAGGCATTGGTGTGTGGAAATCCTGGCCGATCCACTGCCTGATTCATCTTGACAAAGGTCAGTCGTTCCCACATTTTCCCGTGGACAAGCGGGTTTTTCCTTGGGGTAACGATGGCCCCCGCCGCACTGAACACCCGCTCTGATGCCACACTACTGGCCGGGCAGGACAGCTTCTCCACTGCAAACTCGGCAAGTTTTCGGCCACACATCCAGTTTGGGTGCCCAGTATCCAGCGGATCTTCTAACTGAGGTGGCAGAGTGCTGTCCAAGTAGGCCACCACCGGTTGGTTCAGATTTTGCTCCAGTCCTACTGCTGCTAGCGAGGCCCTCCTCACTAGGCGGGTGAAGGAAGCTGCTCATCAGTGACTCCAACTTAGGTTGCTGCTGATGGAGCTGGTACTGCTCCTACCCCCCACCTTCCCCAGCATCTGCGGTAGTAGTACGTGAGCGCTGAGGAACCCCCCGGTCAGACCTGTCAGAGAGGGACGATGCCGCACATAGGCAACGGCCAACTGACTACGGAGGATTTCCCTATAGTTTTGAGTTTGTTTCTCCCTCTCAATAGCTGGGAAAAAGGTCCCATTTTGGAACGGTAAACGAGGGCCAATAGGGGGAGACCAGAATCATCCCTCTGCCGGAACGATTTTCGCTTGTCAGTAGCCGGCAAAAAAGCATGCTGCGGGCCACTGCAAAAGGGACTCCAGGGGCCCCTGCCTCCATTTCCACGTATACTTCAGGTGTTTTGGGCCCCATCTGCCTCGTCTTCCTCATCTCCAAAAACACCCCCTCCACTGCTCCTGCTCCCCCTCTCTTGCCCTGGTAAAAATCCACTCATTCACCAACATGCTTCTGCTCCAATTCCTCCTCCTCCTCCTCCCCTCCATTTCAGTCCCCCCCCCCCGGACTCTTTTGGGGCCACGAGATGTAGTCGCCACGTCTCCATCCCCTCCCAGACAGATTTTTCAGCATCTGTTCCGGGACATGAACAGTGAATAAACGTTATTCATCCCTACCCCTGGCAACTGACAAATAAGTCGCCTCCTCGAAGGGTCTCAACAAACGGAAAGGTTCAACCATGAGCGCCACTGCTACATAAAATTTACACGGGGGAGTACTTCTGTCGCCTGGATCATAAAAAAAACGTTTATGGCCTTTTTTTCTTCAACGTGGGTCCAACATGGCAGGCTGGTTTCCAACTTTTTGGAACACGCATTAAGAGTGTTTTGGGGGGAGGCCGTTCTCCGCGCAACTCGAGGGGGGTGTTTCCTGGTTTTGTACAAATTGGATAAATCATGCACAGTTTCCTGGCCATTTTCAGAATTTTCGAAAAAATCGGGGGAAGACTTCGGGAACCTTTTCACCCCAAATTTGAACACTGCGCCATGCAGGGCGCATGGACCATCCCTCCTCGGGCAGCGCGGACCCCATTTCCCCCCATTGTCCTCACCAGTTCCGATTTGCAGTTGGCGGGGAGAAACCACACATCGTTTTTTCTTGCTGCATGACCGGAGAAATTCCTCCCCTGTGTACTTTTCTCCGGGCAAGCAGGTGTAGAACGCGGACCCCGCTGTGCCCTACACATGTGGTATGATGGAGCATACTTGTGGGGCTGAGATGGTGGGGTGGAGGAGGAGGCGGACTTTGGCCCCGAGCAGCATTTTTGACAAACGTGAGGAGAAAGCGGCTTTTTTCCCTGTCCAAGTTGTTGGTGTGCCTGGGGGGAAGCCATTCACCCAGTGGGCCGTAAAGGGACATGTACGGCCCCTAAACCGTAGTTACAGCTCCAGACGTCCCCCGTTTCCCGGCCCCTTTGGGAACAAAGGGATAAGCTAAGGACTGCCCCCATTTTCGTTCTCATATTTATGAAGTGCTGGTACTCCCCCTTTTTGGAAAAAAATCACGGCTTGGAACTCTCCATCTGGGCTCGGACAACCCTTTAGTTCTCTGAAGGGTGCGACCACCGTTTGGAAAGGGAGGGACGCAATACCAACAACTTGGGGGACAGAGCACGTCACCTGGCACCTTAGGAGGGGTTGGACCATACGTTGTCTTTTTGCAATCGCCTCGTGAACGACTGCTGGGCCATGGTACGGGGAGCAGGACATCTGGACCGGGAAGGATGGCAAAGAGAAACACGCCTTCGCAAGGGGGGTGGAGCCTTGACTGGCTGCAATGGCATGCGTCCCCTGCCGCTGCTGCTCGGCGGCAGAGGGACCACCAAAAACTGAGCCACTTTCCCCGGGCCACCGGGATGGTGACGCTGCATGTGTTGACGCAGGGCCGGGGTTTCCAACTTAGTTTCCCTGGCCACCTTCACTTTCGCCCACAGATTCTACATAACCCATTTTTGGGCCCTCCGGTTCTTAGCAAAGAACTGCCACACCGGGCCGAGTAGCTGATTTTACCGCCAACGCTCCGCCTGATGACCTGCCATCGCTGCCCCCTGAGCCCCTGTGCCGCTACTTTTTGGACCTGCGAAGGGGGTTTTCCCTACCCCGGGCCGCTTGTCCCGACCTCACACTGCTGTTTACCCTGCTGACTCATGGCCACACACCCACTTCTGGCTGCGCCGCTCCCTGATGCGCAAGCTGACGCCCTCTTCTCCGACGAATGAAGCCCTTGCTTCCCCGGCTCCCAATTTGCGGTGGGTACATCATCATCTATTTGTGTTTCATCGTCACTGCTGTCCTTATCACCGGTCTTGGTATGCCAGGCTGACCCTCCAACATGACCCCCCATGCCCCTCTCCACATCATACTTTTGCCGCTTTGCAAGAAGCAGGCGATTTGGCCCCATTTCTTCGCGCCAATAGCTGCTGAAAACCCTCCTCAAATTGTTATCCCGCTATATAGTGGCCTGAGCCCAACCACATATAGAGCTCTGGCTAGGGGCCCCGGGTGGCAAGGCGGGCTGAGGAAGGTGAGGGCCACTGACCCCCGCCCCGGGGCCTGCCAACGTTTTTGTCTGAGTTCCCACGACTCCCCGGCTGGGGTTTCAATGATCGGGGGGGAAAGGATGACCTAACAACACACGGCCGCTAGATGACAGCGCTTGTGGCCTCACCGAGGACCCCCCGCGCACGTTTCCCCTTCTGTTGCGACCTGGGCCTGTTCCAGAATTTTTGTCCACTGCCACTGCAGGGGCAAGAGCCCGCCACCCCTGTCACATACTGTTTGTTTTTTAAACACACAAACAGCTTAATTTAAACCCTTTGACTGAATTATGCTACAGGAAAAATTTAAATATTTTTTGGGGTTGAAAATGACGGTTTCTGGGATCACCACAGCTAAAAACAACGCTTAATTATGGATTTTAAAAATTCGCAAAAAAATTGAGCAGCCCCCAAACAAATAGCTTTTAGGGTGTTACAATGCTTTTTTTTTATGCCACACAACAAAATAAAATTGTAATTAACCTTCGTTTTGGGGTTTTGCTACAGGAAAAAGTTAATTTTTTTTTTTTTTTGGGGTTGAAAATGCGGTTTCCCTTGGGATCCCACGCTGAAAAAACAACCTTAAATTTAACCCCCCCGGGTGTAAATTGCGCCAAACAATTTAGCCACCACAAACTATTTTGTAGGGGTTTTCAATGGGGGTTTTTTTTTCCTACACAACAAGAGAAAAATTGTAATTAAACCTTTTCTTGTGAATTATGCTACAGGAAAAAGTAAAAATTTTGGCTTGAAAAAAGACGGGTTTTTTGGGGCACCACAGCTGAAAAACAACGCTTAATTAACCCGGATTAAATTCGCAAAAAATTTACAGCCACAAACTATAGCTTTGTACGGGTTTTTCAATTCGTGTTTTCACCCCACACAAAAAAGATAAAAAATTGTAATTAACCTTTCTTGTGAAATTTGGGTACAGGGAAAATTTTATTTTTTGGCGTGAAAAAGACGGTTTTTTTTTAGTCCACCACACACAGAACAACGCTTAATTAACCCCTGGGTGTAAATTGCGCCAAAAAATTAGCCGCCACAAAATAGTACTTTGACTGTTACAATGGCTGTTTTTTACGCTCACAACAAGAGATAAAATTTTAATTAACCTTGCTTGTGAATTTGCTAAAGGGAAAAAGTAAATTTTGGCGTTTAAAATGACGGTTTCTTGGGGCACCAAAGTTGAAAAACAATTTAATTTAACCCCCGGATGTAAATTGCGCAAAAGAATTTACCCACAAATACTAGCTTTGTAGCTGTTAAATTCGTGTTTTCTATGCCACACAAAAAGAGATAAAATTGAATTAACCTTTGCTTGGAATTTTGGCACAGGAAAATTGTATTTTTTTTCGTGAAAAAAAAAGGTTTTTTGGATCACCACACAGCAAACAACGCTTTAATTTCCCCTGGTTTAAATTGCGGCAAAAAATTGAGCCACCACAAACAGTAGCTTATACGTGTTACAATGGCGTGTTTTTTAGCCCCCACAAAAAAGAAAAATTTTAATTAAACCTTCCTGTGAATTTTGCTAAAGGAAAATGTATATATTTTGGGGTTGAAAAAAGACGGTTTCCCTTGGGATCACCACAGCTGAAAAACAACGCTTAATAACCCCTGGATGTAAATTGCGCAAAAGAATTGAGCAGCCACAAACTACTACTTTGTAGCGTGTTACAATTGCGTGTTTTCTATGCCACACAACAAGAGATAAAATTGTAATTAACCTTTGCTTGTGAATTAGGCTACAGGAAAATTGTATTTTTTGGCGTTGAAAAAGACATTTTTTTGGAGTCACCACAGCAGCAGAAACAACGCTTAACTAACCCCCGGATGTAAATTGCGCCAAACAATTGAGCCGCACAAACTAGTAGCTTTGTAGCGTGTTACAATGGGTGTTTTTTTAACGCTACACAACAAGAGATAAATTGTAATTAACCTTCGCTTGTGAATTATGCTACAGGAAAAATGTATATATTTTGGCGTTGGGAAAATTCGGTTTCTTGGGATCACCAAAAGCTGAATAACAACGCTTAAAATTAAACCCTGGATGTAAATGCGCCAAAGAATTGAGCCACCACAAACTACTAGCTTTGTAGCGTGTTACAATGCGGTGTTTTCTACGCCACACAACAAGAGATAAAAATTTTAAATTTAAACCCTTTTCTTGTGAATTAGGCTACAGAAAAATTTATATATTTTGGCGGTGAAAATGACGGTTTCTTGGAGTCACTACAGCTGAATAACAATGCTTAATTAACCCCTGGATGTAAATTGCGCAAAAGAATTGAGCAGCCAAAAATGAAGTGGTATTTGTATTGTAAAAATGCTGTTTCTTTAAATTAATACAACAGGAACTGGCTTAGATCACCCTTGGATATTCAATGTGCTGTGAGCAGATAGGATTTAAATGTATATGCTAGCTGCAGTGGACGCACACTGGATTTCAGATCCAATTACCCCAAAAAATCAGAAATAGAACGTTTAAGAGAAGCAGTGTCTGAGACAAGCTGAGACACCGCACAAAAATCGCTGTATAAAAATCAGTTCTTCAGTAACAATCAGCTGCGGCAACACCTTCCCTGATCAGTACATTGAGAGCGGTATGAGCTCCCAGCGTCGCGCCGGTGACTTATATTAGTGCGGTGACGTCACAGAATCCGCCCAGTCTCTGATTCGCTTCATCTCTGCACATGTCATGCAGGCTATGCCCTTCTTCCTCCCAGAGTGCTTTGCCCATGTAGCGCCATGTGCTCGCAGCCATTTTATCAATCAAAAGCACACTTCGTTCACCCGAAGTACCCCAAACTTCGACTTCGTTCCGAACCGAAGTTTTCCTGAAATTCTAAACGAATTCCACTTCGTTAGAATCGATTCGCCCATCTCTAATTATAAGACATGTTACCTCGGCCTAAATGGAACATTGACATTATGATCATATACCTTTTTACATCATATTGATTAAATTGCTTACACAGGAGTATTCATTATGCAATTATATTGTGTTTGCCCACTCTTATTTACATTGTATATATTGTATATTTATTTTTGTAATATATTTAATGTACCTATTTATTTATTTCTCTTTTTAGTGACGATTTGAAAAAGGTCTCTATAGACTGAAACATCATTTATTGCCACAATTACACGCATCTTTTGTATGGAGAATCACTCTTGTAAATAAAAAAATCAGTAAGCATTACATCTGAGTTCTGTTTATAACTTTTACTTGAAGTTTGCGGGATAAACCAATCCCATCAATTAGCACCGAACATCACAACTTTATATCCGATCGTGCTGCACACATTGGTTTATGGATTTCTCTACTGACTGAGTCCAAAGGAGATTTAGACTTGGGGAGCCTGTGAGCTCTATCAATTATCAAATCATGTTTGGAAACTGATGGCAGTAATTTCTTGAGGAGGTGTTGCAAGTAGCTCAGAATTTGAACATTGTCTCTGGGATACTTCTGAACTTATCGTTATTGTGTCTACTTCAGTCTTTTAGATCAGCAAGTTTAGTTTTAACTTTTTCCAGTTCCTCTTTGAGTGAATTGTGGGCGTCCATCAGACCATTGTGCGCTGACGCAAATTCCCCGTTTTTGTTTCCATATGAAAAACCCGATCTCCTAGGTCATCAATGGAGGTATTAACTAAAGATAGAGTGGATTTCAAGGAAAGATGGGTAAATGACTATCGGATTTAGGTATTGCTTGATCAGAAAAAAGTCTCTAGCAGATCCAGGTTTTGAGAGATGGATTTGTCATGGTCTTGATCCCCATCTTGATCTTCAGGGGAGGAAGCTTCCATTCAAGCTCTTTGCTTAACTGAAGGACTGCTGGGTGTAGACAAACACCTGTCTTTATTCTGGATTGGAGAATGTTCTACCATTAGAGCAGAAGAGGAACTTGAGAAGGTATTTCTTTTTAGTTGTTGAGATTTAACTGGAGGGTATCTTCTCTCAGATGGCAAATCTAGATGATCTGGTAAAGATGAAGCAGTTGAGACATGAAGATCAAGGATGGCAGAGATTACCATCTCACTGGCAGAAATAGCAATGGAAGGTATGGAAGATTCAGCAGCCATCTGTCCTGCTTGAGGAAAGAAATCAGTAAGGTCTAGGAACACACGGCCAAGACAAGATACTGTCCTACGTCTAACTCCGACGCTGACCCGTTGTAACGGTTGCGGCGCACATACAGCATACGTTGGAGCGCCGACCGCTGACATCCGGGTGTGGATCCACTGTGGGCACCGCAGGCGAGATGGTATATGGAGACCATGCCAGGGAGCGGAGTCTAAGGGGCCCCTGGTCTTCACCGGAGCCCGCCACAAAGCGGGACAGACTTCGCTGCGGGGACCCCCAGGTCGCTACCCCTGACGTGGCTACCTGCGGTGACAGCCGAGGTGCAGGACAGGAACACAGGCGATGGTAGACAGGAACATAGGTAGCATGTGCAGCAGGATACAGCCGGAATAAATGTACCCATAGCAACATCAGGATAGGGCAGAAACAGGACAGGTAACACAGCAGGATACAGCAGGTACAGCCGGGGATCCGGCGGATACAGCAGGAACAGGAGAGCAATACAGGATGGGGATCACACAAGATACAGCAGAAACGGGAAGCAGAAGATGACAAAAAAGGGTCGGGAGCTTGATGAACACAGGAACGGGCCAGCTCCCCGGGGGTTTAAGTCCGAGAACAGTAAGGAGCTAAAGATGGACTCAGCATAAAACGCAACAGAAAATCAATGCGAAAAATGAATGCACAATAGATGACCAGACAAAGGCAAAATTTCCCTTTTTATGAAGGGGTATAGGTCAAGGGGGAAGGTGCACAGGACAGGAAACTAAAAAAGGGCAGGAAGCTGCCGAGGGCGCCCTAGGAGGCGCAGTGTACAAAACAGGACTCCAAAAGCAACAGGACAGGCAATTCCCGGGAAGGCACGACCCCTGGCGGTCCATGGGGGGGAAACCGGGGGGGTGATCCGTGACCCCAGTTTTTACACCGGTTTTCGTTTTTTTGGCCGTTTTTTTTCTGCGTTTTCAACTATCTCCTTTAAACATTGAATAGTACTTTTCTTCCCTTTTTCCCAAATTAAACCCAACCAAAAATGTAATGTTAATTTTTTAAAAAAAAGGCAATTTTGAAATCCGACCATAAAATCTGAGCCGTGGAAACTACACCTCAGATTTTCTATTGAGATCTATGGAGATGGTTTTACAGTCTGTTTCTGACCTTTTTCAAATCCTAAATCCGTGTTAAAATCAGACTGTAAAGCCATGCCGTGTAGATATACCCCAAGGATTTCCCCTTTACTTTTTTGTCTTCTAGCTTGCGCCATCACAGAAGTTCAGATCTATAGGCAGGTCAACTATCAGCGTTAGTTATAGAAAATTGCAATGGTAATTGCTAAACTTCATCTTTTAGTCGGGAAGGAATTTTTCCCCGAAATGAGGGCAATTGGCTTTACCTCTTTTGGGGGGGTTTTGCCTTCTTCGGATCAACACCTTGCACAACAGGCTGAACTGGATGGACGTCTTGTCTTTTTTCGGCCTTACAAACTATGAAACTATGAAACAAGGCTGATTTGTTATTAGTTCAAGGCCATGGGAAAAAAAGAAATGGGGGATTAAAATGACGAAGAGAAACCCCCTGCACACCAGTTTGAAATCGATACAGAGTGTAACGGTCAGTGGAAGTGGATTTGGACCACCACAAGGTGGTCACCACGTAGGGAGTGGAGTCTAATAGGTCCGGGTTTTCACCAGAGCCCGCCGCAAAGCGGGGTGGACTTTCTGGGCGGATTGCTACCAGGTCCCCCTAACCCTGACGTGACTTGCTTGTTTTGGCGGCCAGGTTGGTTTTGTATAAAATCGTAGATCAGGTCGTGTCAGGAAAGGCAGAAAGGTTTAGGACAGGGGCAAAGGTTCGGGTCGAGGTCGGAGGCAGAAAGTACGGTAACAGTAACGGCAACTAAACAAATTTAAACACTTCCTCTCTAGGCTCGGGGCACTATCGATTTGGCAAGGTGAATAGGAAGAGGCAGGAATTAAATAGGGCCAGCGGTGGGTTTAAACAATCACGGTGCGCTGTCCCTTTAAATGTAGCCTCAGTACCGCGCGCGCCCTAGGGGGCGAGCGCACACCCAGCCAGCAGCAGGAGCGCGTGCCGGGACGGGAACAGGAGTGATCATAGCTGCGGGAGCGCCCACCGCAGTACTGGGCTGCGGCGCCGCCTGCAGCTGAGGATGCCGCCGAGGTGCAGGTGTGCCCGCGACCCGACACGGGGGTCGCGGGGACACTCATTACAGTCACCCCCTTAGGCCTCCTCATCTTCCTGGTCCGCATAAACCTAGACAAGAGACCCCAGTCCAGTATGTTATCCTACGGCTCCCACAACCTTTCCTATGGCCCAAACCCCTTCCAGTTGACCCAAAAAAATCATCTCCCACTAACCGTCTTCATGGCCAAAATTTAATTAATGGTAAAAAAATTGGTGGAGTCACCTACGGGAGACGGGCGGGACGGACTGACCGAGAGAACCCGTTTGGGGGACTTGAAGGATTTTGGGATGCGCATGGTAGAAGGAGCCGGATTTGGTAGGCCACCGGAATGATTGCGCCACATGACTTCAAAGGGACCTAAAAAACGTGGACCCAAGCCTGTAAGCTAGGATTATTAAAGTGGGAACATACCTGGCAGACAGGCAATATCCATCTCCTGGACAAAAGGATGAGGAGGGGGTCTTCTCTTTTTTGATCCCGCTTGAACCTTCATGCGTGGCATAGCCTGAAGCAAGATTGGCGCGTCACCTTCCAAATGGCAGATAGGTCCCAGATTCCGAGAGAAATTATACAAAAACTCCGCCCATGGCAACAGACTGAACCAATCATCTTGTCTAGCAGATACAAAGCGGCGGAAAAAGGTACCCAGGACCTGGTTTACTCTCTCCACTTGTCCATTGGTATGTGGGTGGTAGCGAGCAGAGGCCTCGCCAAAATCTCAAGACGAATTGAACTCCCCGATCCAAAACAATATGTTGGGGAAGTCCATGCAGCAGGAAGATATGTTTAAAAAAGGAGATTGGCGGAGTCCGAGAGCAAGAAGGCAAGGAACAGGCGCATGGGAATGAAGTGCGTCATTTTGGAAAAACAGTCATTGACCACCCAGATAACTGATATTTCCCGTCAGAGGGAGGTAGATCCGTGATGAAGTCCATAGCAATGTGGCCCCATGGATAGAGATGGGCGAATCGATTCTAACGAAGTGGAATTCGTTTAGAATTTCAGGAAAACTTCGTTCGGTCAAGTCGAAGTTTGGGGTACTTCGGTGAACTGAAGTTGCTTTTGTAATTGATAAAATGTTTGCGAGCACATGGCGCTACATGGGCAAAGCCACTCTTGGAGAAGAAGGTCATGGGGGCAAAGCACTCTGGGAGGTAAGAAGGGCATAGCCTGCATGACCATGTGCAGAGGTGAAGCAATCAGATACCCGGGCGGGAATTCTGTGACGTCACCCCACTATATAAAGTCCGGGGCGCGACGCCGGTGAGCTCACGACCCTCCTCACACTTGTGCTCATCAGGGAAGTGGCTGCCGACCTGATAGCTCTTACTGAAGAATTGAAGTTTTATATAGCGATTTCTGTGGGGGTGTCTCATCTTGTCTCAGAGACTGTTTCTCTTAATATTCTAATTTCCAAATTTTTTGGGGTATTGGATCTAAAATCCAGTGGTGCGTCCACGCAGCAGGCATATACATTCAATATCCAAAGTGGGATCTAAGCCAGTATCCTGTTGTATTCTTTTAAAGAAACAGCGTTTTTACAATAAAAATACCACTCATTTTTTGGCTGCTCAATTTATTGCGCAACTTACATCAGGGGTTAATTAAGCGTTGTTTTGCTGTAGTGCTGACCCAGAGAAAAACCGTCTTTTTCACCGCCAAAATATTAAATTTTTACCTGTAGCACTAAACACAAGCAAAGGTTTAATTACAACTGTATCTCTTGTTGTGTGGTGGTAGAAACACGCAATGTAACAACACGGCTACAAAGATACTAGTTTGTGCGGCTCAATTCTTTGGCGGCAATTTTCAATCCTGGGGTTAAATAAGCGTTGTTTTGCTGGTGTGCTGACAAAAATAACCAGGCCTTTTTTCCAGCCAAAATATATGAATTTTTCCTTAGCCTTAATTCACACACAAGCAACAGGGTTAATTACAACTGTATCTCATGTTGTGTGGCGAAGAAAACACGCAATTGTCAACACGCACAAAGCTACAAGTTTTGTGGGCGCTCATTCTTTGGCGCAATTTACATCCAGGGGTTAATTAAGCGTTGTTTTGCTGTTGCTGACCCCAAGAAACCGTCTTTTTCACGCCAAAATATATAAATTGATCCTGTAGCCTAAATCACAAAGCTTAAGGTTAATTACAACTGTAATCTGTTGTTGTGTGCGTAGAAAACACGCAATTGTAACACGCTACAAGCTACAACGTATTTTGTTGCGGCTCAATTCTTTGGCGGCCAATTTACATCCCAGGGGTTATTAAGCGTTGTTTTGTTGGTGTGCTGACAAAAATAAACCGTCTTTTTTCAACTGCCAAAACATATAAATTTTTTTATGTAGCCTAATTCACAAGCAAAGGTTAATTACAACTGTAGTCTCATGTTGTGTGGACGTAGAAATCACGCAATTGTAACGCTACAAAGCTACTAGTTTGTGCGGCTCAATTCTTTTGGCGCAATTTACATCCCGGGGTTAATTATGCGTTGTTTTGCTGGTGTGCGACAAAAATAAACATGTCTTTTTTTTCAACGCCAAAATATATAAATTTTTTCCTGTAGCCTAATTCACAAGCAAAGGTTAATTACAACTGTATCTCAAGTTGTGTGGTGTAGAAACACGGCAATTGGTAACACGCTACAAAGCTACCAGTTTGGCGCTCAATTCCTCTGGCGCAACTTACATCCAGGGGATAATAAAGCGTTGTTTTTGCTGTGTGCTGACAAAAATAAACAGTCTTTTCAACGCCAAATATATAAATTTTTTCCTGTAGCCCCATTAATACACAACAAAGGTTAATTACAACTGTATCTCTTGTTGTGTGGTGTAGAAAACGACTGCAATGTGTAACACGCTACAAAGCTACAGTTTGTGCGGCTCAATTCTCTGGCGCACGTACATTCAGGGGTTAATTAACGTTGTTTTGCTGTGTGCTAACAAAAATAAACCGCCTTTTTTCACGCCAAAATAATATAAATTTTCTGTAGCCTAATTCACAAGCAAAGGTTAATTAACCCTGTATCTCTTGTTGTGTGGTCTAGAAAACACGCAATTGTAACACGCTACAAAGCAACTAGTTTGTGCGTCTTCAATCTTTGGCGCAATTTACTCCAGTTGGTTTTAATAAGCGTTGTTTTGGCTGATGTGGCTGACAAAAATAATCCCTCTTTTTCAACGCAAAATTATACATTTTTCCCTGTAGCCTAATTCATGTCCGAAGGTTAATTAAGCTGTTGTGCTTTTACCCTATAGGTAAAACACACAGTTTTTTTAATCGACACATAGCAAGTAAATTTTTTCCTGCCATTTTGTGGAGCGCAATTTATAACCAAGGGCTACCCAGGCTTGTTACTAGTTCATTTGGAGTCAAAAAACAGGGTGTATATTTATCATGATACAGATATCATCATCAAACAGTGTCTGTACATTTTAGAAGCAAAGCAGTATGTCAGACAGAGAGGTGGGCAGCTCTGCACCTGCGAGTGGCAGTGGCACAAACATTTCCTGGAACAGGCCCAGCGTCGCACACAGCAAGGGACGTCGCAGCAGGGTCCACTCGGTGAAGAGGCACAACTGCCGCTGTTCATCTAGCGGCCGTGTGTTGTTCAGCAACCCAAGGGTTCTTGACTTGGTTGTCCTAGGTCATCCTCTTCCTCCCAATACCATCTGACAACCCAAAAAGCCCCCAAAAAAGTCGGTGGGAACCTCAGACACAACCCTAAGTTGGCATGCCCGGGAGTGCGGGTCAGCGCCCTCACCTGTCCTCAGCCCGCCTCTGTCCCATCCGGTTCCCTCAGCCGAGAGATTTCTACTATGTGGTCTGGCTCAGCGCCACTATATAGCAGGATTAACAATTTTGAGGAGGGCAGTCAGCAGCTACTTGGCAGCGAAGAAATGGGGCCAATATCGCCTGCCTTCTTGCAGTTAGGCGGCAAAGTATAGATGTGGAGATAGGCATGGGAGTCAAGTTTGTGAGAGGTCAGCCTCGGCATACAAGACGTGAGAGTGACAGCAGTGACGATAAACACAAATAGATGATGATGTAGCAGACCGCGACTTTGGGACCGGGTGAGGCAAGGTCTTTCATCATCGTCAGGGAGTAAGAGGGGCAGTCAGCTTGCGCGTCAGGCAGCAGCGTCAAGCCAGCAAGTGGGTCGTGTGCCGTGAGTCAGCAGGATAGCAGCAGTGTGAGGTTTGGACCAAGCTACGCATGTCCAAGAAGAGCAGCACAGCAGGGGCTCAGCGAGGCAGCGGTGGCAGTAGTCTACTCAGTGGGCTGAGCGTTGGCGGTAAAATCCGATACCGCGGTGTGGCAGTTCTTTGCTAAGACACCGGAGGACCCGAATAGGGGTATATGAAGAATCTGTGGGCGAGAAAGAGAAGCGTGGCCAGGGAGATAACCGTTGGCAACCAAAACGCTCTGCGTCAAAACAACACAGTGCAGCGACACCATCCGGTGGC
The DNA here is from genome assembly GCA_025379985.1 of Phyllomedusa bahiana. NCBI lineage: Eukaryota > Metazoa > Chordata > Amphibia > Anura > Hylidae > Phyllomedusa > Phyllomedusa bahiana. The sequence goes on from JAODAL010003483.1 coordinate 20,937, forward strand.
CTGGGAGAAACGAGGCTCAGATGTGGTGTTTCCATCCTGCCCAGCAGCAACATCGCACATCAGCAGCGCCCCTATTGGCACGCATGCCATTGCACCAGTCAAGGCTCCACCACCTCTGCAGAAGGTAGCTGTTTTCTCTTTGACATCATCTCCCGTCCAGATGCTCCTTCTCTTTGCTACTCATGGATGGCGCCAGCAAGTCGTTCAGAGCGAGGCAATGCAAAAGAACAAACAGTATGCGTCCCAATCCCCCCCAAAAAACTTCCCTGAAGAGGTGCAGCAGCTGACCGTGCTCAGCCCCAAGTTGTTGGTAACTACTCTGCAGTCCTCCCTTTCCAATGGTGCACTCTGCAACCGTGTCAAGAACTAATGGCTTGTGCCATAGCCGAGATGGAGAGTTCCAAGCCTGTATTTATTTTCCAAACGCAGTACCAGCAACTTCATAAATATGTAGAACAGAAGGTGGGTCATCATTGAGCTTATTGGTTTGTATCCAAAGGTGCACGGCAGTGCGGACGTCCTGGAGCTGTAACTATGTTCAAGGCCCAGTAACATGTCCTTTTACTGGCCAACTGGGTGAATGTGCTCTCCAGCCCAGGCACACCAACAACTGGACAGGAGACGGACCGCATTCACTCCACCACGTTGTCAAACAGCTGCACCTGCGCCAATGTCCGCCTCCTCCTCCTCCACCACCTCCACCCATCTCCAGCCTCCACAAGTACTGCTTCCATCATAACCACATGTGTAGGGCACAGCGGTGCACGCAGTTCTACACCTGGCTTGCCCTCGGCCGAACGAAGTCACACAGGGGAGGAACTCTCCGCTCATGCAGCAATGGAAATCGATGTGTGCTTTCTCCCGCGCCAACGCCAAATCGGAACCATGGTGACGGACAATGGAGGAACATGATGTCCGCGCCTGCACCGAGAGGGTGGTCCATGCGCCCTGCAAGCGAACGTGTTTCAATCTTGTTGTGAAAAGGTCCTGAAGTCTTCTCACGATCTTCAGAACATCTGAAAAGGCCAGGAAACTGTGCATGCACTTTTAATCCATTCTGTACAAAGCCAGAACACCCGCCTCGAGTTGCAGCCGGCAGAACGGCCTCCCCCCAACAACACTCTGATATCGAGTTTCCACCCGCTTGGAATTCCAGCCTGCACATGTGACCGACTGTATGAACATAGAAAGGCCATTAACGATTTTTTGTGATCCAGGCAGACAAAAGTACTCCCCTTTGTACATTGAATGCACCAGTGGCAAGCTCATGCGGACACCTGCGTTTGTTGAGGCCATTCAGAGGAGGCACGTTATTTGTCAGTTGCCGAGACTACGGGGATGAATAACGTCATTCCCTGCTTCATGTCCTGGAACAGATTGCTGAAAAATCTAGTCTGGGCAGGGACCTGGAGACGTGGCGACCTACATCTCGTGGCCACATTATCCCCGGTGGGGACTGAAATGAGGAGGAGACATTGGAGCAGAAGCATAGTCTGTGAAATAGTGGAGTATTCTACCTCAGGTGACAATAGAGGAGGAGCAGGAGGCTAGCTGAGGAGGTGGATGGATAAGAGAAGATGAGGCAGATGACCCCAAAAGCACCGTGGCAGTATATCAGTGGAAATGGAGGCAGGGAGCCCCTCGGAGTCACTTGTGCATGATGAGACCGCAGCAAGCTTATAATTTTTTTTTTTGCCTGGCTAGTGATCAGCCGAATGATAGTCAGCATCGCGGCAGAGGGATGACTTCTGGCTCTCCACCCTATTGGACCCTCGCTACCGGTCCAAAATGGGAGCCATTTCCCAGCTATTGAGAGGGAAGACAAACCAAAATACAATAGGGAAATCCTCCGTAATCATTTGCCGCTGCCTATAGTGCGGCATCGTCCCTCTGACAGGTCCTGCCGGGGGTTCCTCAGCGTCACGTACTACTGCCTAAGCGGCTTGCTGAGGGGAAGGTGGGGGGGGTAGGAGCGTACCCACTCCATCATAGTAAACCTAAGTCTGGATTCGACTGATGGCAGCTTCATTCACTACCGCCTAGATGAGGAGGCAGTCGCCACAAGCAAGCAACAGCAGCAGGACCTGGAGCATTCCCTGAACCAACAGTTTGTGGCCTACTTGGACACACTCTGCGACCTCAGTTAGAAGATCCGCTGGACTACTGTGCAGCCAAAACTGGATTGTGGGCCTGCAACTTGCCGAGTTTTTTGCAGTGGAGAAGCTGTCCTGCCCGGGCCAGTAGTGTGGCATCAGAGCGGGTGTTCAGTGTGGCGGGGGCCCATCGTTACCCTAGAGAGAACCCGCTTGTGTCCACGGAAGTGGAACGACTGACCTTTGTCAAGGATAATCAGGCGTGTATCGCCAGGATTTCCACACACCAATGACCGTAGGCGTCAGTCCTTTTAGGATCAAACTGACCTGCCTCAAGCCACTATTCTGTATGCCGCCACCCCCGCCCTGAATGCCACACATCTCCTGCAGTTTCTCCATCTGGCCAACCCAATCTTTACCAGGACTGGTATTGGCCACCCACACTCAACACTCTGTTTCATTGTGCCACTCTAGTACCTCATGCTGCTGCTGCTGTTGCTGTTGCCGTGACATCCACACTGTGTCATTGTGCCACTGTCTGACCTCATTTAGTTTTTAGTGTGCCACTGTTATTTGTGTTAGATGTATGCTTTTGCCTTTCAGTGTGCACCTATGCTTGCGTTTTTTCCAAAGTATATTTTAGATGTGCACAGCCTTTTTAACGTTTTGTAGTCTTTTTGAAAAATGGAAATCTTTTTGGGCTTGTGCACTCAGCTCCCTTTTTTTAACCAGGCAGGATAACCCAATTGCAATTCCTATCACTCCCCCCGTAAGTTGCAGTCAATTGACTCCTGGAGTAGCATGTTCAGTAGGGGCTCACCTGTCTGGGATCCCCTTGACTTTTGGGGGGTGACTTATACAATCTTTGATCAAAAAAGTAAACTAAGATCCCGGTTTTCATATTTTCCTTAGCAGTAACTTTCCATATTCCTTATAAAACTTTATGCCCCATTTAGTTTTTAGTTGCCACTGTTATTTGTGTTAGAGTAGCTATTGCCTTTTAGTGTGCACCTATCTTTTTTTTCAAAAATATATTTTAGATGTGCACAGCCTTTTTACTTTTGAGTCTAAAATTTGAGAAAGGGAATCTCATTGGCTTGCGCACCAGCTGCCCCTTTTTAACCATGCAAGAAACCCAATTTCAATTTTCCCATCACTCCCCGTGAAGTTCAGTCTGAATTTCTCCTAGTGGGGGTAGCTGTTCATGTAGGGATCACCGTTGGATCCCCTTACGTTTTGGGGGGTAAGTTTAAATAAATCTTTGATAAAAACTGTAAACTAAGAGTCCCAGGTTTCATATTTTCCTAGCAGTAATGCATTTCCAATATTCCTATATTCTTTAGTCTCATTTAGTTTTTTTAGTGTGCCATTGTTTTTTTTTGCCACCCCAAACCTCATGCGCCCCCGCCGTGACCCCCGCTTCAGTCATTGTCCCCACCTGTGGTTCCTCCTGTTTTGCCACCCCAGAAGTCTTTGTCCCCTCTACCTCATGCTGCGCTGTGACCCTCCGTGCCCTTCCACACTGTTCATTGTGAAAAGCCTGACTTCATGTGCTCCCGCCAAAACCCCCTCCGCTCTCAGTCATTGTGCCACTCTGGGGCCTAATCTGTTTTGCCGCCTCCAAAATGTCATTTCCACTCCTGATCTCATACTGCTGCAGCCGTACCCCCCACACGTGTGATTGTCCCACCTTGGCCAAATACTGTTTACCGCCCCCCCAAAATTCATTGTCCACTGCCGATCTTATGCTCCGCCTTTTTACCCCCACACTGTGTTTTGTCCCACTCTGGACCAAATATGTTTAGCCGCCTCCAGAATTATTGTCCCCACTGCCTATCTCATACTGCTGCCGCCTGACCTCCACACGTGTATTGTGCCACTCGTGGCCTAATACTGTTTTCCCGCCCCCAAATGTCATTTGCCACGCCTGATCTCAGCTGCTGCTGTGTGACCTCCACACTGTCATTGTGCCCCTGTCCCCAAATACGTTTTGCCCCTCCAGAATGCATTGTGCCACCCCTGATCTCATGCTGCTGCGTCGTGACCTCCACATGTATTATTGTGTCACTCTGGGGCCTAATCTTTTTTGCCCCCTCCGAATGTCTTTGTGCCATTCCTAAACCTCATACTGCTGCCGCCGTGACCTCCGCTCTCAGTCATTGTGCCACTCTGTGGTTTCCCTCGTGTTTTGCCACCCCAAATGTCATTGTGCCACTGCCTGACCTCAGCTGCTGTGGCTGCCCCCGTCACCTCCCCCCACAATGTTGCCCCCTGAGCTTCAGTTTTTTTTTTTTCCCACTTTCGCTGGCATGATTTTATAGGCTACTTCCCGTTGGGTTTTTTTTGGGTCATTTTGCCCCAATGCCGGGGAAATTTTTTATAGTGAGCGTTTCTAAAGGGGCGGAGTCATGCTGCATATAAAAACACAACATTGTATAAAGCCAAAACCAAGCCCCCTCTGCATATTTAAGCATGGCACAACTTCTACAGCACCCGCAGGCTTGTGCAGCCTGAAATACTGTTTTTTTAACGGATTCGTCCCGAAGAAATTTAACAAAACAAATTTTTTTGGGAAAATTTTTGGCGAAGTGCCCGAATCGAATTTTTGAAAAATTCGCCCATCTCCCCCATGGACGCTGGTACCGGAAAGGGCTGGAGAAACCCCGCAGGTTAGTCGGGGAGACTTGTTCGGGCACAGGGGGTACAGGCTTCCACGAACTCCTTACATATTTAGCTATACAGCCACCGTAGAACCGTGAAAAGGGGAACAAACCTCCGAACCCCAGGGGTCCAGTTGGAAGCAAAGGCCCCCTTTTAGAACCTTAACCAGAGTGCAAAGGGGGCCATCTTTACCCGGGGGGGGCACGTTGGAGGGTTACGGGGGGCTGCGGTATCAGACATTCGGGGGACAATGGCCGAGGGGGGGCTTATTCCCAATAACATCAGAAACAGACAGGGATCAGGGCCTTTATATTTTTTTTACTGGACGGGAATGTATAATAAATCAAACGGGAGAAAACAAGGCCCATCTGGCTTAACGGGGGGTTGAGATTTTTGCGGTCTGAAATAGAGAAAGTTTTTGTGGCATTAAAGACATTTATGGGTGCCGACCCCCTTTCCCGGAGTTGGCGCCATTTTTTCCAGGGAAGCTTGATTGCCAGAAGCTCCCGATCCCCAAGGTTAAATTCTTTTTTGCAGGCGAAAATGTTTTAGAAAAGAAACCACATTCCGAGTCTTGCCTTGGGGGCCCCCTTTTGGGTGAAACCCCCCCCAGCCCCTACGGAAAAGGTGTCAATTCAAAAAGAAGGGGTTCCTGTATCAGGGGGGCAACACGGGTGCAGGGGGGGAAATCTACCTTTTAAATTTAAAAAAACTTTTTTCGGCGATGGGGGCCATAGTTTCAGGTTGCAGTTTTTGGTGAGAACCACAATCAGTGCCACCAACGTCGAGAAATGTGGGATGAACTGCCTGTAGTAGTTTGGGGAAAACCCAAAAACAAAATTTTATGGCCGGAGGGGAACAGGGCGAGGCCTGCAGGACTGCGGACAGTTTAGTTGGGTCCATCTGCAGGCCCCTTTTCCCAGATTATATAATGAGGAACGGGAGGCTGGGCCGGGGGGAAAAGGCACTTTCCAGCTTAGCTAGAGAGGTTCTCAAAGACGTCCAGGTTGGGCCCCATGTGATTGGTGGGGCTCCCGATCGGGGGACAAAAACAGAAGTGGGCCCCCAAAGTAGAACCATGAAATTCCCAGCCGAACCCGAATCCAGGAAGGCACCACTTGGGAAAGAGATTTCCGATTGGTTGTGATAAGACCCAGTAACATGAGCCTTTTAAAAGGGATTGCTCACACCTAGGGAGCCTCTCCCAGAACCTAGGTGCGCACGTTTCCCCCGAACACTGAGTCGGAGGGACAACCCCCAAAGGGAAATGTTTTACCGTGCCGCAGTAGAGGCAAGTTCCCCTCAAAAGCCGAGCGTTCTTGCGGGGACAGGGGGGCTTGCCACTTGCATGGCCCTTCCCTGGTTGGCTGGAAGGGGGCAGTGGAGGCCAAAAAACCACGCAAATGGGGGGACGACGGGTTTTGGGACGTTAAAACTCCTGCGGAGCTCCTCTCGTCTTTCCGAGGGGATTTCAATACGGGTTTCCAATGGATGAGCTCCTTAAAGAAAAAGGGGGGTCCCGGGGGAGAGGGCATCTTTTAAACTGGCGGGGGAGGCCCTTTTGAACAAAAGGGACAAAAACGCTGCATTTTCCAAGCCACCCCAAGCTAGTGTGCGAATTGCACGGGTGTCCCTCAGAGGACTCCCCCTTGCAGTTCAACAAGGCGTTCGGGAACAAAGCGCGGGGCGGCTCTCGAAGACCTGCAAACCCTGAGGGTTGTCGCAAAATCAGTGTGACCAGATGCCTCTGTCCCCGGGGGAGTGCCCCTCCGGGCTTTTCCGGGAAAAGGGGATGACCCCGAAGGCCACCTTGGGGCCCTTTTAAAGGGGAAACTGACCAGCTGTAAGTTCCATGTGGAGGGAGCATTGGGTGATGAAGCCCCTGCAGGCCTTAGGATCCCCGTCAAACTTCATCGGCATTGACAACCGGAGCTTGGGACCGGCGGACATCCCTGGAGCAGCTGCCACCGGTGGAGCCACGGCAGGCGACTGCTGCTGCTGAGTGGCAAGGAGCTGCTGCATCATCGAAGTCAGGTAATTAAGCTGCTGCACGATCTGTTTGGACTGCTGGGCCACGATGGTGGTGAGGTCAGAGACACTCAGGAGAGGCACTTTGGCGGCATCCATGACCGAATCGAACTGTAACGGTCAGTGGTAGTGGATCTTCTGGACCACCACAAGCGATGGTGATAGCCACGCCAGGGAGCGGAATCTAGGTAGGTCCAGTTTTCACCAGAGCCCGCCGCAAAGAGGGATGGACTTGCTGTGGCGGATTGCTACCAGATCGCTACCCCTGACATGACTTGCTTGTGGTGGCGGCCCAGGTGCAGCGTGGTACAAGATCGTAGAGCAGGCTTCTAGTGAGGGACACTACTACAGGAAAGGCGGCAAAGGTTCATGGTCGAGGGACGGAGGCAGAAAGATATAGTACACAGTTATGGCAACTAGACACAATGGAATGCTTCGTCTCTAGGCTCGGGCACTATCGATTTGGCAAGGTGATTAGGAAGAGTCAGGACTTGAAACCAATCACCGTCGCGCTGTCCCTTTAAATCGCCCTATGGGGCGAGCACGCAACCGGCCAGCAGCAGGAACACGGCGAGGTATGTGATCAGAGCTGCGGGCGCGCCCGCCACCTAAGTGCTGGGCGGCGGCGGCGCCCACAGCTGAGGACGCCGCCGCTGTGCGGGTGTGCCCGCGACCCGACGCGGGGGTCGCGGGGACACTCGTTACATAGATGAGTGTAGAATGTGACAGTATGTATGAACCTGTCCTATGTGGGTTCATAAACCTGGCGTGCGGTATGCCGTGCGCATTCAAAAGTGCCATGTTTGGTGCAAAATACGTTTTTTTAATATATATGTATATATATATATTGTGACAGGGCGACTGCTGGTAGTCGCGTTATCCTGCCACTAGAGGGTCTATGGCCGGAGGCCTTCTGCAGATGCGCCACTGAGGAACTGGGCTCGGTGGGGAAAAGCCACCTATATTGGGTCAGGAGTGTTATACTACTGACACTTATGGTAGCAGCTAGAATAGCTGCTAGGCAGCTAGGTATGGGGTGGCTTTTTCGGGACAGCTATAGTGTCGGTGGGTGGCAGTCCCCGCATTCCAGGTCACTGGGTTCCAGTCCGGATATTGGACCCATCTCTGGAGTACTATAAAACCTAGTACACCAGGTGATCGGGGGGCGTGGCTGCTACCAGGTTGTGTGAAGCAGCAGAGCTGGGAAGAGAGCTCTGGCCCCCAGAGGCTACAGGAAAGCCGGGCACACAGTAAGCAGTGTGATGTTTTTGGAGGGGCTGTGCGATAGGCACAGACCTCTAGACAGAGAGGGACTCTGTGTATAAGTTAGTGGCCAGACGGCCAAGGGTTTATTTTTATGTGTTTGTTTTTCTGTGTAAACGGTGTGCCTTAATAAAGTGGTCTGAAGCCATAAAGAGAAGCCTAGTGTCGGTGTGCCAATACCGTTCTACGAAGGACGGCGATCCCAAAGCGAGAAAACCCCCGGGACGGTCTAAAATGGCGTCCTAGAGCTGAGCAGCAGCTTACAATATATATATATATGTCAATTAGACTATAGATTAAAGAGAAGGTAGTAATCCACGGCACTTGTGGTGAATATTCAGTTTTATTTCATCATATAATGTGAAGGAGACAGGGTGAAGGCTAGCACACAGTGCTGCATATATAAAAATTAGTAAATGTCCGATATAATAAAGAGAAAACACATCAAGTACATAAATGTTAGAACGACACAATGATGACATAGACGTGTTGATGTTTCGGCACATAGCCTTTGTCAAAGAGACATCTGGAGGCTGCATGCAAATGCAGTGCTGGAAATATAATCTCAAAATATAGGTAGAACCATAGGTGTAACTTTAGGGGGATATGGAGGGGACTGGTCCCCCCACTTTCTCCTCGGCGGGGGACGTTCCCCCCCACTTTTTAGCCAGTTCAATAAAAAATAATCCATATGAAAGCATGAGAATACGGTAAGTGGGAAGAGCGGGGCACAGAGGAGGAAGTTAACCCTTTGTCTCCTATATTTATGTGCATCTTGGGGGGATAGAGTAGGTAGCAGCCTCAAGTGTCAGTGCAGAGTGAGAGCAACTCACAGTCCAGCACACTCTGTATCTGGGGCTGTATCTTTCCCTCCCATTGTATCCCACTTCCCCTATGCTTAGCCCTCATCAGAGAAGAAAAGAAGCTCTTGCCGAATGCCAACTACACCAGACATCAGGAGACAGGTAAGGAGGGGACAAGGGTGCCAGGCGTTGTGTGCGCATGTCAGTAGGGTATGCACTGTATATGTGAGATGTGTATACACTGTATGTACAGTCATGCGCCGGGGAAAATTAAAGTGAATGGGGCCGGCCCCGCAGCATTTTAAAAGTGCAGACTGGCCAGTGCCTAATTCTAGAACACCCGGCATATAGCAGAGCGCACAGCACGCTCCGCTATGCACCGTTTGAACATACCTTAATGCACAAGATATAAATGCTGATTCTGGGGTGGATTCAGTGCTGCATCTGCCTCAGAACTAATCCAATCCGGCAGGAAACTGATTTACAATATACCCTATGTAAAATCAGTGTCGTTGTTTAGATGACACTGATTTTACTTGAGTATTTTCGTCGCAAACTGTCAGCGCCTACAAAGAATTCTTCAAGGCGTTTTCACAGCACTAATGGATAGGAAGCAGAGATCTTCCTCGGGCAGCCTGGGTCATTTGCTCATTGGAATTCTGCATTTGCAAGCACCAAATTTCCAACAAGCAAACAACACTGTTAGTGCCGAAAAGCCGTGACATGAACTTACCTTAAAGTGCAGGCATTCTCAAACTGTGACCCTCCAGCTGTTGGGAAACTACAACTCCCATCATTCCCATTGTTATAGATTATATAAATGCTTGATGGGAGTTTTAGTTTCCCAACAGCTGGAGGGACACAGTTTGAGGATGCCTGGTGTAGTGTGTCTGTGTTCAATATATGTATATATACACACACAATTTCTGGGGTACCTTGTCTAATGTAATGTCTGTTGTACAGTGTGTAATGTAATCTCTGGGGTACGGTGTGTAAACTAATCTCTGGGGTACAGTGGGTAATGTAGTAATCTCTAGAGTACAGTGGGTAATGTAATATCTGGTCTGTGGTGTGTAATGTAGTAATCTCTCGGGTAAGGTATATAATGTAGTAATCTCTGGGGTACAGTGAGTAATGTAATTTCTGGGATACGGTGTGTGTAATGTAATCTCTGGGGCACAATGTGTAATGTAATCTCTGGGGTGCAGTGTGTAATGTAATCTCTGGGGCACAATTTGTAATGTAATCTCTGGGGTCCAGTGAGTAATGTAATCTCTGGGGTACAGTGTAATGTAATCTCTGGGGTACAGTAAGTAATGTAATCTCTAGGGTATGGTGTGTAATGTAATCTCTAGGGTACAGTGTGTAATGTAATCTCTAGCGTACAGTTTAATGTAATCTCTGGGGTCCAGTGAGTAATGCAATCTCTGGGGTCCAGTGAGTAATGTAATCTCTGGGGTACAGTGAGTAATGTAATCTCTAGGTTATGGTGTACTGTAATACCTGGGATACAATGTGTAATGTAATCTGTTGTACAGTGAGTAATGTAATCTCTGGGGTCCAGTGAGTAATGTAATCTCTAGCGTACAGTTTAATGTAATCTCTGGGGTCCAGTGAGTAATGCAATCTCTGGGGTCCAGTGAGTAATGTAATCTCTGGGGTACAGTGAGTAATGTAATCTCTAGGTTATGGTGTACTGTAATACCTGGGATACAATGTGTAATGTAATCTGTTGTACAGTGAGTAATGTAATCTCTGGGGTCCAGTGAGTAATGTAATCTCTGGGGTACAGTGAGTAATGTAATCTCTGGTGTATGTGTAATGTAATCTCTCGTGTATGGTGTGTAATGTAATCTCTGGGGTACAGTGTAATGCAATGTCTGGGGTACAGTGAGTAATGTAATCTCTGGGGTACAGTGTATAATATAATCTCTGGGGTACAGTGTAATGTAATCTCTGGTGTATGGTGTGATGTTATCTCTGGGGTATGGTGTAATGTAATTTCTGGTGTACAGTGTAATGTTATTTCTGGGGTACAGTGTATAATGTAATCTCTGGAGTACAGTGAGTAATGTAATTCATTTCTAGGGTTCAGTGTGTAATATAATACATTTTGAATTATATTAATTCTTGAGTATAATGTGCAATTCATTTTTAAAGTACAGTTACATAGTTACATAGTTACATAGTTAGTACGGTTGAAAGAAGACACGTGTCCATCAAGTTCAAACAAGGGTGGGGGAAATGTGGGTGAAGGGAGAGAGACAAGGACATTATGTCAGCCTCACCACTGGTTATTACCTTGAAACCCACAAGCATGAACCATCGCTTCCAGTGGAGACCTTTATCTCGACCCCAGAGCCTCCCCCAAGCCAGGATCCAGAAATTAACATGGCTACGTACGCATTAATATTCTTTAGATCCAGGTAGGTATCAAAAGCCTTTCTTGAAACTCTCTACAGTTCCTGCGTAACCAGCTCCTCGGGTTTGGCTATTCCACAGATTCCATGTTCTTACAGTGAAGAACGCTCTTCTCCTCTGGAGATTGAATCCTTTTTTATCTAGTCGAAGGAATGTCCCCTTTTTCTTTTGAGGGGGCTTCACTTGAAATAATTTCTCCCCATACTTTTATAGGGAACCATTTATATTTTTATAAAAATTTAAAATTATGTCCCCCCGAAGCCGTCTTTTCTCAAGACAAAAATAAGTTCAATTCTACTAACCTCTCCTCATAACTAAGATGCTCCATTCCCCTTATAGTTTGGTTTGCTCGTCTTTGTACCTCTCTAGCTCCATTACATCTCTTCTATAAAATGGGGCCCAGAACTGAACAGCATATTCTAAGTGAGGGCGCCCCCAATGCTTTGTACAGCGCAGAATTACATCCTTGTCCCGCGAGTCCATGCCTCTTTTAATACACGCCAATATCTTACTTGCCCTAGGGCAGCTGATTGACAATTTCATGCTATTCTGTAGTCTATGAAACTACAAGAACGCCCAGATCTTTCTCAACAAGCGATTCTCCAAGTTTTTCTCCCCCTAGGACATTGATGCCTGAAGATTATTTCTCCCCAGATGCAGAACCTTACATTTATCCACATTGAACCCCATTTTTCCAAGTGGATGCCCAAGCACTCAGTGTGTCCAGGTTTTGCTTGCAATTTATGAGCTTCTTCCATAGATTGCACTACCCTGCATAGTTTGGTGTCATCTGCAAAAATCGAGACGGTGCTATCGATCCCTTCCACTATATCATTAATAAATACATTAAATAAGAGAGGACCCAATACTGAGCCCTGCGGCACACCACTGACAACCGGGGACCACTCAGAGTAGGAGTCATTTACCACCACTCTCTGAGTACGATCCAGCAGCCAGTTTTTGATCCAATTACACACTTATCTCTAACCCAATGGATTCTAGTTTACCCAACAAATGCTTATGAGGGACAGTGTCAAATGCCTTTACAAAGTCTAAAAACACAATATCCACAGCTGCCCCGCTATCCAGTTAGTAATGAAATTTCTGTGCCTACCATGTGTAATATAATTCATTTCTGGGGTGCAGTGAGTGATGTCATTTTTGGTGTATGGTATGAAATAGAATACATTTTGGGGTACAGTATGTGACATAAGTGATTCCTAGCAGTACAGTGAGATTGGGTTCTATTATTTTCCTCATTCTGTTGTGTGTATTACAAATTTAATGGAGCAGTGATGGGGGATGGGAGAGGTTAAGCGAAATTTGCTGCATTGCACAACATTTTTTAGTTTCATCTAGAGGGGGAAATACTATAGGTGGGCTTGTTCGGTTTCATTGCCAGGGCTGCTTTTTAGTCCCAGTCCGGCTCTAAACTTCAGTAATTAGAGAGCCACGCATACCCTTACGGATTGCACCATAAGTGTTTGCCATAAGGACTCCACCCGGACCTGCTGGGGGAGCTCACAGAACTCCCTCAGACCTCCTAGCTGGGTTAGAGGGGCTGCTTCACTGCAGGGAGAGGAGGGGAGAGAAGGGAAGGGAGAGGACGTGAAAGGGAAGGCGAGTGAAGGAGGGAGGGAGAGGGAAAATTGATCCTCCCACTTTTTGAACCAAATTTACACCCCTGGGTAGAACAATAGCCTGCACTGGAGTAAGAGCAAGGTAGGTGGGGTAAACAGGAGAGACAGGGGGAGCAGAGGAGAGGACCGGAGGCAGAAGTAGCCCTTGTTAGAGGCTAATGCTCTATCAACTGCACCTCACACACTCCATCGGCACCTGGCAACAGTGTAGAGGGGGGCTGCACTTGCAGATAAAGGTGGAATTTTTTTTTCCCGGGGGCACACCCTTTAGGTGGTCTTTTCCCAAGGGCCCTTTGGAGAGGGTGTGTGGGGGGCCCCTTGCTGTGTGGTGTAGAGAAAAAGGGCAGAGCAAAGGGTTACGGGGTTCCAAGCACCCAAAGGCCTTTTTTATTTCCAAAAGGAAAGATGTAATAATAAAACCAGGGGCAGGGGCATCCTTCAAAAAAAAAAATTTGCTGTCCTTTCCAGTTGCAGCCACTCCGAAAAATCAAGGCAGGTTTAATTTTTCCAAAACCGAGTCCCCACAATATCTGAACTCTATCGTTTCCCATGGGGCCCGGGGGAAACCCAAAAGGTTATAGCGGGACCTTGAGGAGAAAAAAGCACAGCCTGTGTTAGGATGGCATGATAGATTGCTTTTCTGACAGCTGCAATGGGGGCCCTTTGGATATCAGTAAAGAACTACTCCCCAGCCCGGAGAGAAAAGTCCCTGGAGAGCCCAGATTCCAATTAGTAGTTTGGAAAATCTGGTAAGACACAGAACTTTTAAATGTCCCTATGTTTTTAAAACCCTCCTAACCCTACCCCCACCCTATTTTTGTCAGGGTTTTTTTTTCCCCAAACCAAAAAAGCCCTTAAAGTGATTTGGCAGCGGGTTTTACATTTTTTTTGCAAAAACAGCATCACAAACACAACCCAAACAGAATGGAGAAGGTACTAGCTGAAAAACGGGGGTAAAACAGGAGTAATTTTCTAGAAAAACCCTTTGTGTAATTATAGCAGACAACAGTGCAATTATTACTGAACATTATTAAACATTTTTTTTACCATTACTAGTATCCCTGAAACCACCCTTCTCCTGTATACAAACATGGGAAAAAGGGGAAAAATTTTCCCCCCCAAAGAGATTTATAGAGGATGTAGGAGTAAATGGAGGACATCTGAAACCTCCGGAGGTAACCTATATATTCCCGGCATTGCATTTTGCATCAGCCCCCCGGGGGGGTTTTTTTTAACCAAAAGCTATGTGCCGAAACTCAATTACATCATTGTATAAATTTTCTAACTTTTGTGTATTTTGTTGTGTTTATATACAAAATATGGGAAATTTTCCCTTTTTTTTTTTTAAAATATGCACCCACTGTGTGCAAAGCCCCCCCCTTTCTCCTTCACATTATATAATGACAAAAACTGAATACTCACCACGAGTCTTTTGGTTGATTACTATCTTCTCTACGCCAGGTTTTTTTTTTTTTTTTTGGGTCTTAAAAGCAGGGAAAAAAAAAATGGCAAAAGCCTGTTCATGCATGTTGCCCAAGATATTTACATGAGGAGACTGAAGAGATCCATACGGTAGTAAAGGTAAGCACCTCTATATGCAGTAGTTAAAACAAGTCGGGCAAACTACTAAATAAAAATAAGTTTTAGTAAAAAACAACCCTTTAAAAGGGGGTTTTATCTTTTTGAAGTGTTCGTGCTCAACAAAAATTCTATAAATTAAATTTTTGAAACCCCGGGGAGTCTTTTCCCTCAGAAGGAATGTCTCCCCTCCCAGCAGACGGCTCTCCTAAAAGGAAGGGGGCCCTCCCCTCATGAAGAGCTGTGACTTTTTTTCATTCTGTTTTTTGCGTAAAAGGGGGGAAAGTTTCTGAACAGAAAAGGATTTTCAGCCCCCTGGCTTTATTCCCCTTTGTGTCTGCGGGGCCTTAAACTTCAGGCTCCAAAAAGCTCCTTGCTGTGATATAACCGTTATACACAAGCCTGAACTGTTGAAACAAGGGTTGAGGGGGTCCCACACTCCCCCCCCCCCCCTCTTCCCCCCTTTTTATCAGGCAGGAAAATTTTGGGGGACTGTGTTATATGGGGGGAACACAGGCATAAGAATCCCTTTTATATGAGGGAATTATGAGTTAAACAGTCAGAATCAGTAAAATTTTCTTTCCCACTTGAGAGTTTGGGAGATGAGATAAGGGCCAGCACCCCTCTCACTTAGCGGGTTTTTCCCTTTTTGGTTTTAAAAAGCGGGAAGGGGAGTAAACACAGATTTTGGGCCAGGGGGCCCAAATCCCCAACAAAGGGGGGGTGTCGGGGGCTTTTCCCTGTCGGGGGGGTTCCCCCAAACGGCTGAATGAAATGTTAGCCAGCCAATAAACAGTGCAGGGGGATTTCCAGGGCCCAAAAATCCACCCGGTGGTGGCCCGGGGACTACCCAAATTTTACAAAAAATTGGGGCGTTTTTTCCCTGACTAGCAGCAGCAAAAAATTGAAAAAAGATGACAGAAAAGCCGGGATTTTACTATATTAAGGGGACTGAAGTAATGAAAACCCCAATTACAAAAGTCCCTTATTTTTCTGCCCCCATAATTGAGATATATCTTTGTAGCGGGGGGAAAAACCCCTTAAGTTTTGGTTTCCCTGAAATTTGAAGAAGGATTTTTAGGGCTGAGTTCCACAGCTGACCACCAGATAGCCCAAGAGAGCCAAAATTGTATAGCAGAAATGAAATATTTGGGGTTTTAAAGGAAAAAGAACTTCAGTTTCCCATGAAAAACCCCCCCCTTTTTTGGGGGGGGGGCCCCTTTTTGGGGGCCCCCTCCCGCCCTCCCGGGGGGATTTTGGCATTCCCCCCGGCCTGCAGGCGGGGGGGGGCCCTTTTAAAATTTAAACCGGGGGCGCAAGAGTAGCTTTTGGGTGCGCTACTTTTTGGCGCCCCCGGACCTCTCCAAAGGCGGGTGAAGCGGCCCCAGGGGTCCGCCACCCCCCCCGGATTTCTCGCTGTGCAGGGAGGAGGCAGGAGGGGGGCCTCCCTCCTCCCCCCCCTCCCCCTTTTTGGGTTCCGGCGCCGTGGGGCCCGGGTTACCACATTCAGCGGCGCAGGGGGGAAGTGACGCCGGCTGCAGGGGAGTGACCGGGGGCTGCTCTATTTTCCCCCTGCGCCGCGAGGAATCGGGCAGGAGCGGGCCGGCCTGCGGAGCCTGGTAAGGAAAAGTGGATTTTATTATTTTATTTTTTTTTGTTTTGGGGGGGCTCTCCCCGGGTAACAGAGGGGCAACTACCGGCAACAAAGGGGGCACTACCGGGCCCAACATTGGGGGCTTACCTGGCAAAAAAGGGGGGGCACTCCGGGCCCAACAAGGGGGGCTCTCCCGGGCAACAAAGGGGGCACTCCCGGGCCCAACAGAGGGGGCATTTCCTGGAAACCAATTTGGGGGCCCTCCCGGCAAAAAAGGGGGGCACTCCCTTTGGAAAAGGGGGGGGCACTACCGGGCAACAGAAGGGGGCACTCCTGGAAACGGGGGGGGCACTCCCTGGCAAAAGAGGGGGCATACCTGGTAACAGAGGGGGGCCACTCCCTGGCTAACAATGGGGGCCACTACCTGGCAACAGAGGGGGCACTACCAGGCAAAAATGGGGGCACTACCGGGCCAAAAAAGGGGGGGCCTCCCTGGCAAACGGGAGGGGGAACTCCCTGGTAACGGGATGGGGGAAACTCCCGGGGGCAACAGATGGGGGCACTCCCTGGCAACAGATGGGGGCACTACTTGGCAACAGAGGGGACATTACCTGGCAAAAACGAGGGGGGAAACTACCTGGCTAACAATGGGGGTTTTTAACCTGGCTAACAGATGGGGACACTACCGGGCTAACAAAATGGGACACCCTACCGGGCAAAAAGGGGGGGGATTTTTCCCTTTGGAAACCCCAATGGGGCATACCTGGCAAAAAATTTGGGGGCCCTACCGGGGAAAACAATGGGGGGCCATACCGGGCAAACAATGGGGGCACTCCCCGGGAAAAACAAGGGGGGGCCAACCTACCTGGCTAAAAAGGGGGGGGCACCAACCTGGCTAAAAGGGGGGGACCAAACCTGGCTAAAAAAGGAGGGCCCCTTTAACCTGGCTAAAAAGGGGGGGCACCAACCTGGCTACAAATTTGGCTCTCCCGGGCTAAAAGGGGGGGGCACTCTATTTTGGCCCTAAAAAGGGGGGGCATCAAAGGCCTGAAAGGGGGCCACAAACCTGGTTATGGGGGGCTACTACCGGGCTAAAAGGGGCATCACCTGGTTTTCCAAAGCCGTTTTATGCAGTTGGGTTTGGATAGGTGTGGTTTTTTTAAAGGGGGGCTTTGGCAAAACCGCAAGATGGGGTGTCCATGCAAATTTTTCCCCGGGGGCGCGCAAACCCCGCGGCCCCCCACAAAACGCTCCGCTTTTTCATTTTCAAAATTTTGGCAACAAAGCATTCATATTGTCAGTAGCGGGCTTATATGACTGTGGTAGTGTGATGAATCTGGTATATCAATATTTCTATAGGCAGGTTTTTACGTGTTTACGTAGGGAAAATAAGAATAAATGTTTAAAGTAATCGTTCATAAAAAAAGATGAAAGTTTAACCCCTCCCCAAAATTTTTTTAGCAAAAATGGAGAAAAAATGGGGCAAAAGTCCGGGAAACCCTTTAAGGGTTTCCCCCGGTTCCTTGCAGGAATACTAAAGTACTCCTGTGTACACAATAGAGCTATGCTTCATAAAGGAGTCACGGAAAGATTTGAAGTTTGGAAAAGCTGTGGTGTTTTTAGATAGGACACAGCATTTAACTAGGCTGTCACGCAATATATCTCCCCTACAGTGATTCAGGCCCCCCCAAAAAAAACCAAAATTTAAGTGGTGGGACCGATGCCCATGGCAGCTACTTTCACCACCACTCCTGTCTTTTTAAAATTTGCAGAAGCCCCCCCATGGGTAGCAATCTACAGGAAATGTTATTTTGGGCACCGGATACCTCCTTCAGCCCATTCAGAAGTTGTCTGATGTGGTCACCACTGGTACTGGACTCTCCCATCAGCACCTCGGCCCCAAATATCTCCCTCAGATAATGCAGGATGTTGGATGCTGTCTGCGTCGGTCACCACACACCCCGCCCAACCCGTCCCCTTTGGGAAACGGGCAAATTTCCCCCGGAAAAACACGGCCGAATATGGGATTATTTCAATCTAACCCCCCTTTTTTTCATCTAGTGCAGTAAACCCCCAGGCTTCATTGCTTTCCGTGAGAGCGTCCTGTAAAGAAACCCCCCCTGTTAAACACCAGCCAAGGAAAAACGTGCAGGGTACATACCCCATCTTCCCAAAACCCCAGTCAGAGGTTTCCCGCTTGTTTTTCACGGATCCCCTGCGAACCCCCGTCCGGGTCGCAGGGGAATCCCTGCCCCCACTCTGAGCGGGGCCCCTCCCCCCACCTCGGGTTTCCCGGGGGCCGCTCATCCCGCTGCCCGGGTCCCCCGTGACTTTTCCCCGGGGCCCTGCTCCGCCCCGTCCGTCCGGGCCCCCGGCGTGGCGGACCGCCCCCTTTGGGAGCGCGCGGGGCCCGCAGTCTGAGATTTAAAGGGCAGTTCGCCGGAAAAATTTGGGCCTTTCCGGGGGGCTGCTCCTTTTTTTAAACCCCGGCCCCTTTCCCAGGGCCTTTCCGGATCTTTAATGCACATGCCTATTGGGGGAACGTTTTCCCGAAAGCCTTGTCTTGCCTACCGGTACCCAAAACCCCTTGGGTTACGTTTTAAACCCACCCCGAACCTTGCCGCCCTGCCCTGCCTTCCCGGGCCCGTTCCCACGTTTTACTAAAAATCAAACCCCCGGGCCCCCTGACCTTTGCCTGCCCCGACAAAGAAAACCTGATGCCCGTTTTGTACCTCGTCTACCCTTGGGCCCCCCCGCAGGCAAGCCCCGGGCCGTGGAAATGGGCCTGGTGGAAATCCCGCCGCACAAAATCCATCCCCTTTGGGGGCGGGCTCTGGTGAATACCGGGGCCCCACTTAGATTCCACTCCCCGGTGTGGGGCTTACAAACCCTCCCCCTGCGGTGGTCCCCCGGATTTCCCCCTTTCCCGATTTTTTAAAATAAGGATCCCGGACCCTTTGGGTCCCCCCAAGGTTTTCCTTTGGAGCGTCTCCAAAAAAACAACCCCCGTCGTGGTCAAGCAATTTTAAAAAAAAGATCGCGCAGCAAGCACCGCAGCTCGAGCAGCTCTCCCCCCATGATGCAGCAGCTCATTTGCCCCTCAGCAGCAGCAGTGGCTGCAGTGGGGTTTCCCCTTTGGGAGTCGCTCCCGTTTGGGCTAAGTTCCGCTTTGGGCCATGCCGACAAGTTTTTACGGGGACCCTAAAGGGCCCGCAGGGGGTTCATCACCCATGCGGGCCCCCCCTGTGGAACTTAAAGGTGGGGGCATTTTTCCCCTTTGGAAAGGGTCCAAAAGGTTTGGGCCCTTTGTGGTCTCTCCTCTCCCAAAAACCCCGGGGCCTGGGTAAAATCCTCTCTGGGGCCGAGGCGATCCCGGGCCCCCGTGGCCCCGGGGACATTTTTTTACAGGAATTCTGTAATTTTCCCTTTGGGAAAAGCCTGCCCGCGCTTGTCTGCTGGAAACCCCCCTGTTTAACCTGCAGCAAGGGGAAAGCTTCCCTGGGAAACCCACGCCGTGCAGTTCCGCACACTAGCTCGGAAATGGCTTGGAAAGATGCAAAACGTTGGCGCCACCCTTCAAGAAGGGCCCCTCCAGCCCCGAATTTAGGATGCCCCCCCGCCCGCCCGGGGGGGGTTCGTCTTCTTTAAGCGGGGCTCATTTCCCTTTGGCTAACCCGGGTTGATATCCCCTTGCAGAGAGACGTGAGGAGCCCGCCAAAAAACAAGAACCAGTCCACCAAAAACCGCCCATCCCCTCCTGCTCCGGTGTTTTTTACGGCCTCCAAAAGCCCCCTTTCCCCGCCAGCCCTGGGAAGGGGGCCCCTTCCTTGGTAGAGCCCCCCTGACTCCGCAGGAACTTTAAACCAACGGCATAAGGGGGAAAAACCCTTTTTCTCTACTGTGGGAGCCCTTTAACATCTCCTCAGCGGTTGCATGCTCCATCCGCAGCGGCCGGGGGAACCCAGCGGGACCTGGCCAAAGTGGGAGGGCCTCCCAAAGGGGGGGCCCGCCCCTCCCCCCCCTCTGAACATTTCCCGTCCGGGCGCACGGAAGCCGGGGGGCCCACTTTTTAAGCTTCAGCCCCTTTCCCGGACTCTGGGTTTGGCTGGGAACTTCTTGGACCCTGCCATGGGTGTTCAACACAATCTTTTCCCGTGGTCCCCTGGGGGGAAACCCCCCCCTCCATCTCCTCCATCAGTGGGGGGGATCCCCGCGAAACTATCCGTTCCGTACGGAGCCCCTGTTCCTTCAAATTGGAGCAAATGCATAAAGAGAGACTGTCGTTCTCGTGTTTTCCCCGGTCTTCCTCGCCCATTTCCCATTGGGGGCTTCCGGGGGCTGCAGCAAAATTTCCCCGGGGATTTACTTTGGGAGACGGGGAAGTTTTTCGATGGGGCCCCGATGTCGGTCTCGCTGTTTGGTGGCACCCCGCCCGGTGCTTACCACTTTTTCCGGTAAACCCTTCCCAAAAATCCCAGGGGTCTCCCCGGTATATCGTTTGGTTTTTTTGATGTCCCTTTTTCCCAGAAAGCAAGCAGGACCTTGCCCACCACATCGTTATTATATTTCCCGATTGATCTTCTGCCCCCCTAACAGTCCCTCCTCGGGCAAAAGTCTAAACCCCTTATCCGTTTTCCCGAGAAATCAAACCTGTCTGGTGCCCGGGAAAATTTTTCAGAAAGGATTTTTTCGAAAGTTCTTCTCCCGCGGGGGCAGGATTCCCTTTGTGGAAAAAAAGGGCCGGGTCCTTACGGGCCCCGCATTTGACTACCGGGGTTTTGAACAAGATCCCGGGAAAAAAACCGGGACCCCCTTAAACCCTTTATCATGGAACTATTCGACCGTTACAGGGCGCAAGGGGCTTTTTCCCCAAACTGGAAACTGAGAGGGGCCTACAATTTGGTCCGGGGTCCGCGGGCGATTTAGGGGGAAAAACGGGCCTTCAACACCGAGACAGTCACTTTGAGACCTGGTGATTGGGCCCTTTTGGACTTGTAATGCGCCTGCCGTCTTCCAGGAGTTTGTTAATGATGTCTTCAGGGATCTTTTCTATACCTGTGTCGTGGTCTACCCCGGGGCGATTTTTCCCCTTTCCCGATCTTGAGACTCACCCACCTTAAAGCCGCCAAGTGCTACAGGCCTCCGATCTAATCCCCTTTTTATGCCAAAAATTTGGAAGTGCCCCTTCCCTCAATCAGGCTTCCGTTTTCCTGGGTTTATTATCTCGGACCAAGGGTAAAGGGGACCCCGCCAATTGTCAGCCGGGATTGGGAGTGGCCAGCCCAGTGGGCCTCGGGGGGATACAACGGGTTTTTCCCGGGCTTCTGAACTTTTTTCCGGCAGTTTATTCCGCCACCCCCCTTTTCCACGCTGGGGGCTCCCCTTGTGGCCCTTAGAGGGGAAAACGCCCAAACCCGGAGCTTTGGGCCCTCCCAGGCCGGGGGGAAAAACGTTCTCCAAGCTAAAAAAAAAGGGCCCTTTTCCTCTGCGTCCTCCTGTCCGGCCAAAACCCCGCGAAAAACCCCTTCCCCGTTGAATTTGAAGCCTCATCGGGAGGCGCTGGAGCCGGTTTTCCCCACGCAAAAAGGGCCCAAAAAGGCCAAAACTGTAAATTGCGGTTTTTTTTTCTAAAAACCTTTTTCAGGGGGGAGAGGAATTAAAACCCCCTTGGAGATTGGGAATTATTAGCCATAAAAAAAGGCCCTGGAAGAAAAGGCGATATTTGTGGGAAGGGGGCCCCCCATCCCCCTTTTTATTTCCGGATCAAAAAAAACCTCCAGTACCTCCAACTGGGGGCCCCGCAACTTAAACCCACGCCAGGCTAGGTGATCGCTTTTCTTCTCCCGCTTTTTAAATTTTTAGAATTTTATTTCCCGGGGGGCCCCCGCCGAAAAAACGTGAAAGGGTGTTTCCCTCCTCCCCTACCCCCGGGCATGGTTTGGGGGAACCGAAGCGATCCCAGGGGCACATTTAAATTTCCCCGGAAAAGCCTTATTTTCCCCGCCCCTGTTTGACCCCCGGGAAGCCCACCGGGGAAAAATAAAGTCCCGCCCTGCGCTCCCACCCCTAAAGGGGTATCCTGGAAAATGGGGGGTTCACTTTTCCCCCCACTGGTGGCCCGGGCATTCCCGGGGGCCCAACCCCCCCAAAAACTTTTCCCCCTTTTTTCCCCCAAATTTCCCGGGGTTACTATTGGTGGCAGGACCTTCGCAAAGGCCCTTAAAGTTTTTCCCAGGGGTGTTTCCCCCTGTGCTCGCCAAAAAGGCTCCCTCGCCACAAACCGGAGGTCTTTGCACCCCTGCCCTCCTACGCAACCCCTGGTCTCACATAGCGATGGACTTTATAACCACCTACCCCCCCTTTGTCCGGTAAAACCGGGGGTGGGGTGGGGTAGACCGGTTTTTTTAAAATGGCACATTTTTTCCCACTTTGAAGACTTTCAGAAAAAAAGTTTGACCCCTGTCATTGCCAACAAAGGAATATAAAAAGTATTGAAAATTAAATTTTTTTTATTGGGCTAAAAATTTATTTTTTCCCCCATAAAATGCAAAAAAAATTCTTTCTGAATCAGACAAAGTATTTTTTTTGGATTTTTTTCTCATTTTGTCTTGATAGTTGGGGGTTTGTACCTTTTATGTCAATTTTTCAGGCCTCTGTCACCTTTTTTAAATGGGGAGAACTTGCACAATTTGGGGGCTGGGCAAAAAACTTTTTTTCCCCACTGTAAGTCCAAGAGGTCGTAATATTTTTATGTTTCAGTAGCTGTAGGAAAGGGCCCCCTTTATCAACTCCCCCCTAGGACCCCCCGCCCCCCATTTTGACCCCCGGTTGAAAAATTTTCCCCAAATCCTCAAAAGAAAACTGTAAAAAAAGTTTGGGGTTTGTCCGGGGGGGGATCTTAACAGCTTTTTGGGGCCCGGGGTTGGGACGCAGGGGGGTAACTAAAAAAACCCTATCACAACCCCCGGGAAAAGCCTTTTATTTTTGCCAAACATGACCCACTGAGGCCAATGCCTTTTTAAACCCCCTTAAAGCACACCCCAAAACAAAGCCGTAACATCATGCCAACTACATTGGAACACACTATTGTCTTGTGGGCAACCTGCAGCCTACAAGACTAATTGGCGGAACAGGGAGTTGATGTCCTAAGAACACACAAGCAGATAAGCAGCCCCGATTCATGGATCCAGGATTCCATGGAAATCCATTCATCACCTGGGACCCCTGTATTTTTGGGGGCCACGGGCAAATGCCTAATGTGCCCAATGGATAAGATGGCCCTGGCTTAGTTCAACCTTCCCAACATTGGTATTGGTCTCATTGCTCCCTGCTTTCTGTTTAACCCCTTAACGACCTTGGACGTATGCATAGTCCACTGAGGTACGCGCGATAACTCCTGAAGCAGCAAGTTCGTCGATCAGCGCGGGGTGTCAGCTGTATATTACAGCTGACATCCCGCAGCGTCGGCCCCGACCCACGATCACTCCGGGGGGGGCGGTTAACCTCTTAATTATCGCGACCATCGGGTTGCAATAACTAAGAGAGACGCAGGAGGAGATCGCTCCTCCTGCGTCTCTGTCTGCGACAGCAACTGCACGGATCGCGCAATCCGTGCTGCTCCTGCCTTCTGACAGACAACACGGAGGGCATAGAATGCCTTCCGGGTTGTCTGTGACGTCACGAGGCCCGACTGTGCCCTGTGGGCATGGCCCGGCATCCGGACTGACAGTTGTCATAGGAACCAGTGCACAGCAACAAGCTGTGCATTGATTCCTATTGAATGAGAGATCTAAAGATCTCTCATTCAAATCCCCTGTGGGGAAAAGTAAAAAAAAATGTGAAAAATTTAAAAGAGTAAAAAAAGTGAAAAACCAGTAATACACAAATACGAAAAATAAAATAAAACCACCTACACCGCCCTTTACAAATGGCATCGCCCCAAAAAAGAAAAAAAAGAAATAAAGTACACATATTTGGTATCGCCGCGAGCGTAACGACCTGCCCTATAAATCTGTCATGTTAATTTACTCGTACGGTGAACGCCGTAAAAAAAAAGCAAAAAAAAAACTATCACAGAATTAAGATTTTTGTTCATCCCGCAGCACATAAAATGGAATAAAAGTGATCAAAAACGCCTATAAACGCCAACGTTGTACCAATTAAAACGTCCATTCATCCCGCAAAAAAAAAAAGTCCTAACAAAGCTCTGTATACGGAAAAATAAAAAAGTTATGGCTCTCAGAAGATATCGATGCATAAATATTCTTTTACACACTAAAAAACACTTTTTTTTTTTTAACATAAAAAAAAAATATAAATTGGATATCGCCATAATCGTATCGATCCACAGAGTAAAGCTAACTTATTATGGATACTGCACAGTGAGCGCTGTTAAAAATAAAAAGCACTACTAGGATTGCAGTATTTTCTTCACTCTGCCTTCCAAAAAACGGATTTAAAACTGATCAAAATGTCTTGTCCCCCCAAAAATGATACCAATAAAAACATCAACTCATCCCGCAAAAAACAAGCCTGTATACAGCTCCATACACAGAAAAATAAAAAAGTTATGGCTCTCAGACTATGGCAATGCAAAAATGTGTTTTCCTGTTTGAATAAAAGTGTTTTTATTGTATAAAAGCAGTAAAAAATAAAAAAAATATACAAATTGGGTATTTCTGTAATCGTATCGACCTGCTGAGTAAAACTAGAATGTCATATCTAACGCATAGTGACCGCTATAAAAAATAAAAATAAAAAACACTACCAGGATTGCTGTATTTTGTTCAAAACGCCTCACAAAAACCTTACTAAAAAGTGAACAAAGTGTTGTATGCAACCCAAAATGGTACCAATAAAAGCATCAATTCACCCCGCAAAAGACAAGGCCCTACACAGCTCTGCACACAGCAAAATAAAAAAGTTATGACTGTCAGAATAGGACAACATAAAAACGCAATTTTTTATAGACCTATTTCTATTGTGTAAAAGTAATAAAACATAAAAATGTATATACAATTTATACCATTGCAATTGTACCGACCCCTATAGTAAAGTTATCACATCATTTACACTGCACGGCGAACGCTGTAAAATTGAATCCCAAAAAAACAATGGTAGAACTGCGTTTTTCCCCCCCATTTTCATGGCCCAATGTTAAAAAAAACGATGGAACACCTGTGCGCCCAAAATGCACAATACACCCCTAGATGAGATCCCTGGGGGGGTGTTGAATCTAAAATGGGGCGACTTCTGGAAGGTTTCACCTGTTCTGGTACTTTAGGGCTTTGCAAATGCGACATGGCCCCACCAAAATCTGCGTTCCAAAAGCCAAATAGCGCTCCCTCCCTTGTACGCCCTGCCATGCACCCAAACAGCAGTTTACACCCACATGTAAGGTATTACCGAACTTGGAAGATATTGCTTAACAAAGTTTTGGGGTTCTTTTTTCCAGGATACCTTTTAAAAATTAAACATTTTAAGCTAAAATTCCAAATTATTTGAAATTTTTTTTTTTCAATTTTCACAGCCTAATGCTAAAAAAAAAATTGTGAATCACCTGTGGGGTCGATATACTCACTACACACCTGTATATATACACCTTAAGGGGTGTAGTTTCCAATATGGGGTATTTTTTGGGGTGTTTATTAAGTTTTAGCACCTTAGGGCCTCTTAAAACCTGAAATGGCGCCTAAATAAAATTGCATTGAAAATGAGACCCCAGAGTCCAGTAGGTGCTCCTCCTATTCTGGAGCTTATGGTTGAGCCAAATAATGCACTAGAGCCACATATGGGATATTTCTAAAAATGGCAGACCTGGGGGAAATGATATTACATTGCATTTACCTAGTCACATTTACCGTATTCCAGTGAATAATGGATAAATATTGAAAATCTGCAACAATAGTGAAATTTTTAAATTTCACCTCCACTTTGCTTTAATTTCTGTGAAATACCTAAAGGGTAAACAAACTTCCTAACACTGTTGTAAATACTTTAAGGGGTCTAGTTTCTTAGAAGGCATCATTTATGGGGGTATCTAACATGCAGGCCCCTCAAAGCCACGTCAGAACTGGACTGGTCCCTAAAAAAATGTATATTGCAAATTTTCTTGAAAATGTGAGAAATTACTACTAAATTTCTAAGCCCTCTAAAAAAAAAAAAGGACGTTTAAAAAATGATGCCAACCTATAGTGGACATATGGTAGATGCTAGTTATAAACTATTTTGTGGTGAATAATTATCTGTCTTGCACGCAGAAATTTTTGAACTTTCAAAATCACAGATTTTTCAAATTTTTCATGACGTTTTGATATTTTTCACAAAATAACAAGGATTGTATGGATACAATTTTCTTACTAACTTAAAGTACAATGTGTCACGAGAAAACAATCTCAGAATCACATGGATAGGTAAAAGTGTCAAAAAGTTATTCTCACATAAAGTGACACATGCCAGATTTCAAAAATAGGGCTGTGTCAGGAAGGCCAAAACTGCCTGTGTCCTTAAGGGGTTAAAAGCCGGTGGCTTTAGGTCTAGAGCTCCTTTACATTCACCTAGTCTTACCATTTACTCATTGTTCAAGTATCTGCCATCCAGGAGTAATAGATCCATTTGTAGGTCTTTATTAAGACAAGTGAGGCGTGGATTACACAGCTGGGAGACAATCAGATACGGATATTAACAAATTGTTAGCTTTCAAGAAAGTGCTGCATTAACAGGGAATTCAGCCATTTACATCCTCACCATATTGATTGCACCAAAAATATAATACTTCTCAGGACAATGCTAAAGATCTGGGTGTACATTAGGTAGACCTATAATCTGAAATATAAAACATGTTGGTTTGCCTGGTAAATTAGGTGTTAGTTTTAGAAAAACCCTAGAGTTAAACTATTAGAAGCAAGGTCACTCTAACAACAAGAAAATGAACATTTTGTCAACTACTGGGATTCTCTAGATGATGAAGGATAAAGTTCTATCTTGTGTACAGTAAAATAAGATGCCAAATTTTGCTGTGAAACATCATTCCATTCAAGCATCTCGTCTTCACAACATCCGGTGGGGTTTAGGCCATAATGATGTGAATATCCATGTCTAAACGGAGGCTGAGTGGTCCTTTATGGTGTTTAGGCTCGTTGATGTCATCCATATGAGATGGGACAAAGAACGAGGTAAACTAGCCTTACAGCTCCAACTGAGTCCGTGTTATTAGTCAGTGATGATGTATTTGACACTTTTAGACACTGTGAAGGAACTGGAGTTCATTAGCCACGGGCTATTAGAAAGTGTATGTGCTTCTCTTTGACATCTCTACTTCTCAATTTCGGCCTCTAGGTGGCACTGGAGGGACACTTCTGTAGCCAGAGGTTGATGGAGATCTAGAATATCGAAGGAAATAATTGTGTTGCATCAAAAAACAAAACTTCTCTCACATATACTAATAAAGAAACTAGAAAAAAAACAAAGCTCTATAACGGGTGGACGCACGAAGTCCACACCATAAATTCTTTAGGTCAATGTACTACTTGATTGGGCAAGGTCTCAGTATGTGGCTGTATGTGCCCCTTTATCATATACAAGGCTGCAAAGGAATATGAATGTAAGCTCTCTCACAGGATTATTCATCCAAGAAGGACTGCAGCTGCTGGTGTGGTTTAAATAGCTTTGCTGAGACCTTGCCCTAATAAAGAAGACATATTCCTAAGATACGATGGTGTGGACTTCATGCTTATAAGTTACTGTAAGTTACTTTGGATATATTAAAGGGGTTTTCTCACTACAAAGTTTAGCCAACTGAAGTGACAGTTAAATGAAGACTTTTTCTAAATACATTGGTCAATAGATTTTACTTTAGTCATGAGATAAGAGCATTTTTCATGTGCTCTGAAGTGCACACAGGTTTCTATGGTTACCTGCATACCAGATGGACGTCTGTTATCTGATTAGCTGAGAGCAGGGACATCTGTTCTGATTAGCTGAGAGCAGGGACGTCTGTTATCTGATTGGCTAAGAGCGGAGACGTCTGTTATCGGATTAGCTGAGAGCGGGGACGTCTGTTATCTGATTAGCTGAGAGCAGGGGCCTCTGTTATCTGATTGGCTGAGAGCGGGGACGTCTGTTATCTGATTAGCTGAGAGCGGAGACGTCTATCGGATTAGCTGAGAGCGGGGACGTCTGTTATCTGATTAGCTGAGAGCGGGGACATCTGTTATCGGATTAGTTGAGAGCGGGGACGTCTGTTATCTAATTGGCTGAGAGCGGGGACGTCTGTTATCTGCTTTGCTGAAAACAGGGACGTCTGTTATCTGATTAGCTAAGAGCGAGGACGTCTGTTATCTGATTAGCTGAGAGCACGGAGTGAGGTCACCCCACTGATCAAAGCAAACTAATTATATGCAACAAGAGTAACTTTACTAAACAAAAGGTCCATGTGCTGTGAGAACTGAAAAGCATGGCTTTATCTGAATCTTGTTAGAGATAACAATCTCCTGCACTGTGAGAGTAACAAATATGCTAATCACTGCTGTGGAACCCACAGCCTGAGGAGACAGAGCAAGTGTAAAACTGTTAAAACTCAGTGAAACAGCATGATGAGAAAACCCCTTTATGGTCCTGTTCACATTAGCATTATAGTTTATGTAGGTATCCTATGCTACATTCACTAATGTTGGGGTATATCCACTTTCTGGAATTTTTGGTGACAAGAATTTTGGGCCTCATTTATTAAAACTGTTTAAGGGTAAGTCTGCACAGCAACAGTTTGTAGTCTGTTTTGACATGGTTTTTGGATTTTGAAAACTATTAAAAACCGACTGTAAACCCTTCCCCTAGACCTCAGTAGAAAATTTCTGGTGATCGGATTTCAAAACCGCAGTTTATTTAACAAAAGCTTGGAACAAATACAATAATCCGTTGTATTTCACTCGGAAAACGGCGGATTATTATACTTTTCAATTCATTGAAATGGCCGAATCCGAAAAAAAGTACAAAAAACTAAAACCGACTGTAAAATTCAGAATCTGACCAGTATTTGTGCCTTGCCTTGTAGACACAGTCTAAGGCTATGTTCACAGGGCTTAAAATTGGACATATTTCAGTCCGTAATTACGCGCCGGAGTGTGCAAATTACAGCTGGATTACGTCCTAGTCATTACGGTAATCCACTGTTCTCATAGAGAACTATGGATTACGTCCCCTCCCCCTGCTCGGCGAATCCGCCGCGGGGGGAGATAAGTGACATGTGAATTACCAGCGGCGTATACGCGCTGCTGGTAATGAATGTCTATGGGCCGGCGAAGTATCGCCCACCTCCCCGCCCCGGCCACACGGCGTAATTGTGGGGCGCAATTACGCCCTGCAAATAAGCCGTTTGAACCTAGTCTAAGAGTAAATTCACATGAGGGATTTCCAGCGCTGATGCAGCCTTGAATCCTCATCCAAAATCTGCGTCTGATAATGTGAGGGGGGATTTAGCACAGAATCCACCTCAAGAATTGACCTCAATTATTTTTCAGCGCTGGAAAGAAATCAGTGTCAAGGAATATCAGCGTCGTGTTAACAGCGGTGCTAATTTTCCATTAGGAATAATGTAAGGTGGATTGCAGTCAGATTGTAACACCAATTCTGAGGTAGATTCAGCGCTGAATCCGTGCCAAAATCAACGTCCAAATCACCCGCGTGAACGTAACCTAACAGTAAGGCTATGTTCACACGGCTGATTTCAGAACTGATTCACGTTGGATTTCCAACGTAAATACGTTCCGAAATCAGTTGCAAATCAGTTGCAAATAAGTGCCACTAAGTGTGGCACGTATTTGGAACTGATTTCCCGACGGATTCCCCCATCCCCATTCATTATAGTTAGTGAATCCGTCCGGAAATAATTTACATGCACAGTGTTTTTGCGGCCGGATTGCAGCCGCAATCCGCGGCCGCAATCTGGAACGGAAATAAGTGTCGTCTGAACGACGACACGTTTTTCCCATTAAAATCAATGTAAAATGGCCAGTTACTTGTTTGTAACTGATTTCGCAACGGATTTGCGGCCGTAAATACGGCTGCAAATTTGTTGCGAAATAAGCTGTGTGAACATGGCCTAAGGGTAGGTTCACACGGCTTAATTGCGGGATGTAATTCCGCCCCGCAATTACGCCGTGTGGCCGGGGGCGGGAGCGGGGGAGGGAGCGGAGGGCTGGCATTTCGCCGGCCCATAGACTTGCATTACCGGCGGCGCGTATACCCCACTGGTAATTCACATGTCACTTATCTCCCCCCTCGGCGTATTTCTGAGCAGGGAGAGGAGACTTAATCCATAGTTCTCTATGAGAATGTGGATTACCGTAATGACTGGGACGTTTTCAGCCCGTAATTTGTCCACTCTGGCGCGTAATTACGGACTGAAATACGTCCAGTTTTAAGCCGTGTGAACATGGCCTTAGACTGAGCTCGTCGCCCATAGCAACCAATCAGAGCTCAGCTTTAATTTCTTGTACTGCTCTGGAAAAATGAAAGCTGAACTCTGATTGGTTGCTATGAGTTCTGACTGGTTTCTATGGGCAACAAGGACAGTCTTTACCCCTTAAGCACCAGGCCTGAAAAGGCCTTAGGGTATGTTCACACAGCATATATGCAGGGCGTATTTACGGGGTGTATTTGCGTCACTATATGCTGTGTGAACATACCCTAAATGACCAGCTACATTTTTTAGTTTTTGCCTCCTTGCGTTTCACCCGTCATAACTTTTTTATTTTTTCTATGATGCAGTTGTATAAGGCCTTGTTTTATGTTAGAAAAGGTGTATTTTGGGGGGGCGTTGGAGTTGACATATAAACTACTGCGTAATTTAAAAGAAAAAAAAATTGCACCGTGAACATTAAAAAAAAATTTTTTGCATTTGTTTTTTAATATTATTTTTTACACCATTAAAATTTCACACTAAATAACCTGTTAGACTAATTCTACAGGATATTATAGTCTTGTGGATACCTAATAAGTGTCATTTTCTGTGTAATGTAGGCACAATAATTTTTTTTATTAAATATTTATTTTTATTTTCGTTTTTTCCACACTTTTTTTTTTTTTACTTTTTTTAATCCCATTATGGGATAACTATTTGCACACTTTTTTTTTTCTTTTTTTTTTACACTTAGTAATGTATTGCCATACTCCTGTATGCTAATACATTACTTTCTGTGTCAGTATGACAGAGGCTGCTATTAGGGCAACACAAATTGTTCCCCGACAGTAGGCTTACTATGCAGACAGCCCTGGGGTACTCTAGGTTACCAGGGCTGACTATACAGACATTCCCCGGGCTCTATCGAGCACTGAGCATCCCAATGGAGCAGGGGATTGCCCTTCAATTATGCTGCAGTCACGGACCACAGCAATCAAAGGGTTAAAAGGCAGAGATTGGAGGTTTCCTCTGGTCCCTGCAGTTCACAGACACTGCTCTAAGAACGGGGCTGTTAACTACAGCTCTGTTCCTAGTAGACCTGTAGTGCTGTGAGCCGCAAAACCCCTCTGTAGGCAGCAACATCTGTTAGCATTGCTATAGACAGAGAACACACACTGTCCTCATCAAGAGACAGTGTGCAGTCGTTTAAGGGTTAATAAATTAGCCCCAATGTGCTTATTTTTTACTTTAATAATCCTATAACCTGTAATGAAATGCTAAAAACAACAGCGTCTAAGAATTTCTAATATTTTTGACAGCAAAAATGCTGCGATTCTTGTTTTCAGTAATGCCAGAAACCCATGATAAAAATGTAGTGACCATGTTATACGTCAGTGGGGTCCCTCAGCAGCTGCAAACAGATATGACATAGCCATCAGCTGTTATACACTGAATCTATGATGCTAATGTGAACAGAGTCTAGTCTGTAGAGTAAAACAGTATGTCTATGTAATGTTATATATTATCTATATTTATGTGATGTTAAATACTTTTGTGTGAAATAAGACAAAAAGTATTACAGAAGTGATACCTGGTACAGGCTAATTAGAAAAAATATACAGGCAGTCCCCGACTTATACCGTTCCGACTTACAT
Source organism: Phyllomedusa bahiana (assembly GCA_025379985.1). Classification (NCBI taxonomy): domain Eukaryota; kingdom Metazoa; phylum Chordata; class Amphibia; order Anura; family Hylidae; genus Phyllomedusa; species Phyllomedusa bahiana. The sequence goes on from JAODAL010003483.1 coordinate 53,071, forward strand.
CTGTCCCCTAGATACAAACAGAGACTTATGTGGGATGTGGCACTTTGTTTCCCTCTCCACAGCAAATGACGTGGGAAAGACAAGTTCCAGCATGCCCCAAGCTGCACATGAGGGAAAAAAGAGGGGGAAAACTTCTAAACAGGGGTACAGACAGCAAAACAAATGTAAAAACCCTTCCCTGCACTATCCAAAGCTAAAAGGAAAACTTTTGTGCTGGAGTTACATTTAATAAATATACCTGTTCTGCGTTACATACAAATTCAACTTAAGAATAAACCTACAGTTCCTATCCTGTTCGTAACCTGGGGGCTGCCTGTAGTTGTTTGCTTTTGGAGCACAGAAGGCCCTTATCAAGCAGGTTCAGAAATCTAATTATGAGCAATTTGGGTACATCTTAGGCTTTGTTCACATTAGCGTCAGAGGTTCTGTCTGGAAACTCTATCACAAGTTCTGGTGGAAAAAAATGGAAAAAAGTGCAGTTTCACTAGTCTTTTGTCAAATAATGGACACCACGGCGGAAACCATTGCAGTCCATTGGATTCATCGAGCGCTGTTGGTGTCAGTTGTGAAAATGGGCCAGTTTGGGTCCGTTCCCGTCAGAACCTCCAATGCAGATGTGAACCAGGTCTTAGCTGAACCCCCCAAAAAGACTTTACAAAGGGGGTTTTTTCCCCTCCCTTTCAAAAAATTTATCAACCAGTTGGAAAAGGTTATAATATAATAAGTGAGAGAAAGAAAAAAATCACATTTTCAACCTGCTCAGTGTCGCAGCCGGGGCCTGGTTTCGGGCCACTGATGAAAGTCAGTGCTTCCCCATGACGCACCCACAAGCCTCAGCGGTCCCCATTTCCACATATCCCCCAAAACAAAAAAAGAAGGGGGCCTGCGATTCCCGGTTGAAATGCGGGCGGGGGTCTTTTGAACAATGAAAATGGACGGGAAACTGCTAAGAGCAAACAGTGCTTGGGCCCGGGGCGGGTTTAACCTCCCTTCCACGGCTTTTTAAAACCGACGTAAAATTTTGGACGGGATTTCGCCCCGCCGCGCGTCGGGGGCGGGGGGGGGGGGAGAGGGGGGGGGGGACGGGGACTCGCCGGCCCCATAGAACTCATTATTCACGGCGCGTCCAAAGCCGTTTAAAAAATGTGGGGATTTTTCACCCTTTTTCCCCCCCCCGGCTTTTTCGCCGAACCCGGGGGGAGGGAACGGAATCCAAAAGTTCCTATGAGAAAAGGGATTTTGTAATGACTTGGAAATATTCCGCCAACTGCGCGAAAAAACGGCGTGCGTACGGCTGAAAACAGTCCCGAAAAAGCCCTGTGGGAAAGGCCCCTTAAAGGGTGAAATTTTTCTTTTGATTTACTAGCATTGTGTAAAAAAGGAAAACCCCTTTCAGTTCTATTTTCCCCGTGGGAAGAATTACTAGTAAAAACAAATTTTTTTATAAAAAGGGCTTTCCCTTTTTTAAACCCAAAAACAAAAATTTATTTTGGGTTGATGTCTTGTTTTTCCAACAGATCAATACCCCTACATTTTCCCTGTGCAATAATTAAAGCAGGGGCCAAAAATGAGCTGCATCAAAAAGATTTTCCAGCTCTAAAGACACTGCAGACCCCTTGGTCTGGAGCTGATAAGGGAGCAAGCTCGAGGACCCTAGTTTTATGACGTACAATAGGTGACCTTCCCTTTTAAATTACCAATGAAAGTGCTGTGTTCGTAAACAGACAATATTTAGAAGCATATGATATGTCTTACTGTACAGAATTACCTTCTAGTGCTTCGGTTTTGTATCCTGGGTGGTCTTGGTGGGGGGGGTTTCTTCTGGCAAGGAGTGCCGAGGTTTGTATTGCTGAAGATATTCGGATACCTCATTATCCTATATCATTGCCAAAAAAATAATAATAATTTGTCTGTAATTTTTTAAATACCTTTATACTACTAGTGTGATATCATTCACAAATAAAATGTAGATCCGTTTTCAAACATAAGTGCTAATTAAAGTTATGTGTTAGGCTTAGTAAAAATGCAAATAGTGACGACTGAAACTGATCTTTAGGGATATCATGTTCTATGTGTCAGTCAGGAAAAATGTCAGGTGCGTTATACTACACTAAGTGCAGGATGTGACAAAGTAAAGGAAGCTGTGATGTATAGGGTTATATGATAGAGGAGAGAAGCTGAGCTCTGTGAAATATAAGGGTTTTATAATGATAGAGGAGAGTAGCTGAGCACTGTTAAATATAGTGTAATATTACAGAGTGAGAGAAGCTGAGCTCTGCGTGGTTACATGGGGTATATGATAGGAGGATGTGGAGAGATGCGCTGAGGCTCTGTGATCTATATATGGTTTATATGATAGAAGATAGAAGCTGAGTCTTCCTTGATATATAGGGTTATATAAATAGAGGAGCTCTTTTATATATAGGTTATATGATAGAGGGAGAGAAGCTGATTCTCTGATATATAGGGTTATATATAGAAGAGAGAAGCTGAGCTCTGTGATATATAGGTTATATATAGGAGAGAAGCTGAGCTCTGTGATCTAAGGGTTAAATGATAGAAGTAGACAGAAGCTGAGCGCTGTGAAAATTATAGGCGTCGCCTATCATCACAATAACTTGATAGGAGCTAAGCGTGAGTACAATACACTCGAGTGTGAACACAATTAGAGTATTGGGGCGACTTCAACTACATGATAGAGGAGAGAAGCTGAGCTCTGTGATATATGGGTTTTATATGATAAGGAGAGAAGCTGAGCAGTGTGACATCATTGGGTTTCTATTAATATAGGAGAGAAGCTGAGCTCTGTGATATATAGGGTTTATGAAGGAGAAGAAGCTGAGCTCCGTGATATATAGAGGTTATAATGATAAAGAGAGAACTGAGCTCCGTGATATATGGGGTTTATATGTATCAGAGGAGAGAAGATGAGCTCTGTGATATATAGGATTATATGATAGAGGAGAGAAGCTGAGCGGTGTGCTCAGCTGTTCTCACAACTCCGATAGAACAAAATGGAGACCCGTACCTATCATACTTTAATCCAAAAAAGAAAGCATGGCAACCAACGTTTCTGTTTCCGTATACAAGTAAAAAAATTTCCAACCTTTATTGTAGATAGTATTAAAATCCAAAACAATGTTATTACCATGATTGCTCGCATCAGAGCCAACGCGTTTCGGAGCCTACAGAACTCCTTATTCATGACATAGAAAGCCAGCCTTAACAAAGCTTTTTTATGTGCAAGAGATACATCATGTGATCACGTCAGATGACCACATCACATGACATAAATTCTAGTAACACAAACAGGGTAAATAGAATTAAAAACAAGTATCATATCTAAAAACAATAATTGCTATTTTCATTGAAAGAGAATCAGTTATTGGCAATTAAATCGATAAATCATGTCCTTTGTGTTGAGACCGTGGACTGGTTATCTTGTGTTCATTAAAAATATTCCACCAACACTTCCCTTGCAAGGAGAGCTTAACCTCTGTGGTCCCTGCCGCCTTGTGGGTCTGGTAAGCCCTTTTATACTTGAAATTCAAGTTGGTAACATCACCAGCGTGTATTACATGAAGTGGTTTTGAACCATGGATACTTCCTACACATAATGGTTTTTGTGATCCAGACATATGCCTGCAGAATCACGCCCCTTTTAGAGCTGTGCTTGTGCATCCTACATATTGTAAATTGCATGCTCTGCAAGTGATAAGGTACACTACGAAGTTTGTGTTACAGTTTATGTAGGAAGTCATATTAAAGAATTCCCTGGTAACACTGGATGTAAATGTTTTTGAGACGGTTACATGTTTACAGGCTGTATCATCGTTGTATGTCCAACATTTATACATGCCTTTGGTAGACAGACGCGAATTTTGTGGTGATTTGTTCATATCAGAATTCGAACGACTCAAGGTGTACAAGATTGAACGTAATGTTTGTCCTCTCCTGGATACAAAACGTATGTTATTTTCGGATACAATGCTACGCATATTTTCTTGAGTCATTAACAAAGGAAGATATATATATTTTTTTTATTATAGTACAAATCTCTTTGAATTGTGGACTATACGTAGTCGGCGTAAAAGTGACTAAACTTTCTTTTTTTTAATCTTGGGCACTTATTTTTATCCTTCAACACGTATTCCTCTCTATGGATGTAAGATATTTTTCTTTGCTGCATTTATTAAACATCCCATTGTGGAGATACCTCTGGAACGTAGCCAACTCTTACTCTGAACCCCTCTCTCCATTGAATATGGAAAACTCTTCAGAACTAAACACGTTCCTTTTACACAACACACACACACACATAAGTTCCCCAAACGGACTCCTTCCATGGACGATGTCTGGGATGACTGATTTGGCATGGTAGGGGATAAAGAGATTTTCCTCGATGTAAGTTTTCCTGTATGTGTAAAACCTCAATTTTATCTCCCTGCCTGTAAGATTGATAACCATAGTAGTTAATATTGTTCTCATGCCACTGCAGGGTGAACCTTTTAAGTTCATATCATTCTTATAGATATATTGCGCCACTCAATGCGCCTTCCTACCTCCCATCCCCACCTACACCCCGCCCAAACAAGGAGCAGGTCGTCTATAATAAGGACCAAACCACCTGATGTATGGGAGAAAAGGGGCAAGAGGAAGTGAATAGATATCTCTCGTCCCAAGCCTACAAAATAAAATTATGTTGGCTAGAAGGAGAGAATTTGGCCCCCATGGAGGCTCCACAACACTGTAGAAAAAATTGCCCATCAAAGGAAAAGTAGTTGTACTTAAGAAGAGCTTAAAAATATCTTACATCCCTAGAGAGGAACTGTTGAAGGATAAAAATAAAGTGCCCCAAGATAAAAAAAGAAAGTTTGGTCACTTTTACCACTACGTATAGTCCACAATCAAAGAGATTTGCACTATTAATAAAAAAAATCTTCCTTGTTTTAACGGGCTCGGAGAAAATATGCATAGCAATTGTATCCGAAAATAACATACACGTACATTCTTATCCAGGAGAGACAAACATTATGTTTCAATCTGTAACCAAGTCTGTTCGAAGCTGATTATAACACATCACAACAAAACTTTGGTTGTCTTACCAAAGGACATGTATAAAAATTGACAATACACGCTGTACCGCCTGAGTAAAACATGTAACTTGTCCTCATCCAAAACATTACATCGCCGTGTTTAACAGGGAATTTCTTTAATATGACTTCCTACATAAACTGAAACACAAATTCGTAGTGTACCTTATCACTTGCAGAGCATGCAATTTACAATAGGTAGGATGCACTAAGCACAGCTCTAAAAGTACGTACATTCGCAGTACCATATGTCTGATGCACAAAACCTCTATGTGTAGTATATCCCATGGTTTTCAAAACACTTGTCATGAAATACCACCAGGTGGCTGATCTACCACCTTGAAATTTTTTTTTTCAAGGTATAGAAAGGGATGTACGCAGACCCACAAGGGGGCAGGGACCACAGAGGTAAGGCTGTCTGCACGGGTAAGGTTGGTGGATATTTTTAAATTAAACACAAGATATCTCTGACGCTCAACGAAAGGCCATGGATTAAATGTGCCAAAACGTGATTCTCTTTCATGCAATCGACATAAAGTTTTATTAAGCATATGACTACTTGTTTTTTAAATCTATTTTACCCCTGTTTGTTGTTACTAGAATTTATGTCATGTGATCGTGGTCACTGACGTGATCACATAGATGTATCTCTTGCACATAAAAAAGCTTTGTTATTAATGCTGGCTTGGTATACCATGAACTCAAGGATTTTTCCTGTAGGCTCCGCAACGCTCGTCTTGATGCGAGCAATCAATTGAATATACATGTTTTGGATTTAATCTATCTACAATAAAGGTTGGAATTTTTTTACTTGTTACGGAAACAAACCGCTGTGTTGCCGTGCCTATCCCATTTTTTTAATTCGCGAATTAAGAGGGATCTCGCTACCTTACCACTCGTGGCATTGCTGGCCGTAAATTACAAACCAGTTGAGCTGACTTCAGACTTTTTCCGTTTTTGTAAGATCTATATCATACTTTAAATGGTCATATTTTTATTTTCCATGCCGATCAAATAGTGAGATGGAGTAACATCCCTTTAACTAGATTTAACAGGCTATATATAGCATGAAATAAAAGAAAAGTCATGGAATATCATGTCAGTGAATAACACTCTATATTACTGAGTCGATGCTTGTTGGATCACAGGTTCCAGCAATACCTCTGGTGTGCTGTAGAATTAAGGGTAAGAGCAGCAAAAATAAATTTCAAATTTAATGTTTAAAAAATCTGAACATCATCATCAGTGGGTTATTAATTTAAAATTAGTTTTAGAGATTCTATTAATTTTAATTAACATTTTAATAGGAAGATAGTTTTTAATATTTTTGGGATATTATATATTTTTATATTAATTTTAAATGATAACATTTTTATTAACTTTAAATAATTAAATTTTATATAGAGTGATAATTATCATATGTTACTTTTTATTATTGTACTGGTGTTGAGAAATTAGACCTTTTTTTCCCTAACAGCAAATCTGACCACACTTCGACCTCCTCAGAGGCTCAAGACAACCACATGAAATAGGTCTGCCTGTTCGAGCAGCAAAGTAGTTTTGCCGAACCACATTCATATACTGTATGGGCGACATGTATGAATGGGGCTGCGCCAGATATCTGCCGTCCTTTTATCTCGATATCAGGCGTCAGTCCCGTGTCCGCTAACACAGGTTCAAAGCCCGGGATGGCGTGGATGCACTAGAAACCATAGCGAAGCTATAGATTTTATAAGCTTCGCTTAACGGTATTTTCTAGGCGCATTACAGGTTGGTAATAAGGTATGAGCCCACTTTCAAATGGTATACCTGAGCCAGAAGTGTCCATACTAGCTCTAAGAATCCTCTTGATGTAAGATCCGCATTAGAGCGGTATTCATAAAATCAGGCGCATTCTAGCTATTATTATGGTGCGCATGAGATATTTGTCGTGTACACGCCAAATTTCATACATGCCGCCAGGGGCGTCGCTAGTCTTTTTATACGGGGCTATCGGGGCCCACGAATAAAAAACCCTGTGCCCCGAGACTCCACGTGCTCCAGGCCTCTGCCCGTGGATCACCGACTGGCCCTTCAGCTGCATGTTGCCCGTCCCGCTTGGACACGCACACTCAGCTGGAGGGCTTCTGCGGAGCAAGAGCGAGCGCTCCCTGCCCGCTAGACAGTGTCCGGACCACGCAGTCCCGACACCCAGCTGGGGCCGCCAGTTCCTCACAAGCCTGAGGACCCGCCGCGTCCCCGTGCCGCCTCAGCCAGCAAGCGTCGCGATTGAATGTGATGTCATCACGCGACTCTGCCTTCTCCTCGCGCACCTAGCCGTGCATAGGTCCGTTGCGCCCAGGACTGCCGGCGGAGCTGCCGGAGGAGCGCTCCACTCGCCGGGTAGTTAAAGGTAGAGTATGAATTTTGTTATTTCTTAAACTGCGTTTACCTCCCAGTGCCCCTATATACTGCCTGTGCCCCTTATAATAGCCGCCTGTGGCCCCCATACACGCCTGCCTGTTGGCCCCAAATCCTGCCATGAGGCCCCCATAATACTGCCTGTGGCCCCCATCAGTCCCTGCCTAGAGCCCCTAAAATCAATCCCTGCCTAGGTGCCCACATATCCCTGCCTGTGGCTCCTCCCATCATCCCTGCCTTGCCCCCATATACTGCCTGTGGCCTCCATAGAACCATGCCCTGTGCCCCTATAACAGCCTGCTTGTGTGCCCCCATTTGCTGCCTGAAAGCCACCATATTGGGGAGTATCCCTGACCTGAGTGTGCCCCCATATACCGCCCGTGGCCCCCATATCCCTGTCTGTGCCCCTAATAATGTGCCTTCTGTTCCCCCAAAAGCTGCATGTGGTCCTCCCCATATCACCTCTCCTGTTGCCCCCAAATGTCAGCCCTGAGCCCCTTTAACATGCCTGCCTGTGCCCCATATTCTGCCTGTGCCCCCCATTCATCCCTGCCTGATGTCCCACTTATTCCTGCTGTGGGCCCCATAACCTGCCTGTGGCCCCCAAATCCCTGCCTGTGGCTCCCATATCCCTGCCCTGTTGGCCCCCATACTGAGCTGCCTGTGGCCCCCATTATCCCCTGCCCTGATGGCCCCCCCATACCTGCCTGTGGCCCCCATAAAAACTCCTGCCACTCCTGGGTATGTCCCAACCAATAGGTGCCTGCCTTTTGCCACCAAACGCCTGCGTGATGCACCAATATACCTGCCTGTGTGCCCCCTATACTGCCGTGTGATCCTTAATCCTATATTACCTGCCTGTTGCCACCCCATATACTGCCATGTGTCCCTATATACGCTGCCTGTTGGCTCCCATAACCCCTGCCTGTTCTCCATATCCTCTGCTGTGGCCCCCATAATGCTGCCTTGGCCCCCCATATCCCTCCTGTTGGCCCCCATATCCCTGCCTGTATGGGCCCCCATACGCCTGGCCTGTAAGCACCATATGCCTGCCTGTGCCACCCATTCTGCCCTGTGCACCTGATATACCTTCCTGTGCCCCATATACTGCTGAGGTCCCTATATACCTGCCCTGTGTGCCCAATATACTGCCTGTGTCCCAATATACCCCTTGTGGCTCCCATATCCCTGCCTGTGGCCTCCCATATTCCCTTGCCTGTGCTGCCCCCATAATGGCTGCCTTTGGCCCCCCATATCACCTCCTGTGGCCCCCATATCCCTTGCTGTGGCCCCCATCATAATATTACGCCTGCCTGTGGCCCCCCATCACGCCTGCCTGAGGCCACCAATTAGGCCTGCACAGTGGCCACCCATAATGCTGACTGTGCCCAATATACCTTGCCTGTGGTCCCCATATACTGCCTGTAGTCCCTATATACCTGCCTGTGTCCCGCATATACTCCTGTGTCCCTATAACTGCCGGTGGCCCCCCATAATACAGCCTGTCTGTCCCTAAAACCTGCCTGAGGTCCCCCATATCCCGCCTCAGTAGCCCCATATACTGCCTCGTGACCCTGATCATTTGCCATCCAGTGCCCCTATATACCATCTTTATTGGGTGGCCCCTAAATCCTGAGTCCTCAGTGCCCTATATACCTGCTGTGGCCCATATGACTGCCTGAGTTCCCCCCTATATACTCGCCTTTGGCCCCATATACCTGCCTGTGGCCCCTATATACCTGCCTTTAGGCCCCATATACTCTGCCCCTGGCCCCATATTACTGCTTCAGATGCCCCTATCTCACCGTCCCTGAGGGACTGCATATACCTATAATTGTAAGTGAGTTTGCTAGAAATTGTGAGTATTCTAAAATATTTGTGTCCAAATCCTCAGGCCACGAGTCTTGGCCGTGAGCAATCTCATGAGGATAGTGACCCAGAATGGAGAAGAAAAGGTAAAGTGGAACGACGCTGAGCTCTGCCTGTGGCCCCCAAAATCCTCTGCCTGTGGCCCCCAATCTAATGCCTGATGGCTTTCCCATAGCCCAGCCTGTGGCCCCCCATATGCTGCCTGTGGCCCCATATCCCTGCCTGTGGCCCCATATCCCTGCCTGAGGCCCCATACGCCTGCCTGCATGGCCCCCATACAACGCCTGCCTGTGCCACCATATGAGTCCTGCTGTGCCACCAAATGCTGCCTGTGCACCTATATACCTGCCTGTGGCTCCTCCAAAAGCTGCCTGATGCCCCAATAATGCCTGCCTGTGGCCCCATAATTCTGCTGTGTCCCCCATAATCCCTGCGTGATGCCCACATATTTCTGCTGTTGCCCCCATATCCCAGCCTGAGCCCCCCATCATCCCTGCCTGTGGCCCTCCATATACTCCCAAATACCGGCCTGTGGCCCCCATATACTGCCTGTGTCCCTATATACCTGCCTGTGGCCCGCCCATATACTGGCCCTTGTCCCTATAAACCTGCCTGTGGCCCCCATATACGCCTCAGTGACCCCATATACTTCCTCAGTGACCCTAATATTACTGCCTCAGTGTGCCCCTATATACCTCTGTGCCCCTAAATACTGGCCTCAGTGCCCCATATACTGCTATGTGCCCCATATTACTGACTCAGTGCCCCTATATCCCTGCCTGTGGCCCCAATACTACTAGCCTGTGCCCTCCTATATACTGCCTTTGCCCCATATACCTGCCGTGTGGGCCCCTATGAAACCTGGCCGTGGTGTCCCCATATATCTCAGCCGTTCCCCATAAACTGCTTCAGTGCCCCTATATTCCCTAACTGAGAGGGAACTGCTATACCTATATTAAGGAGTATTTGCTGGATATGTTGAGGATTCTAAGATATTTGTTTCCCAATCCAATCCTCAGGGACGAGTCTTGGCCGCAGCAATCAGCATGATTGTGAACTCGTATGGATAATGAAAATAGGAAAGTGAACGACGCTGATGCTGCCTGTGGCCCCCCATATCCCTTGCACTGTGGCAGGCCCATACCCTGCCTGTGGCCCCCCACACCCTGCCTGTGGCCACCATATGCCTGCCTGTGGCCACCACTAAGCCTGCCTGTGCACTCTATATACCATGCTTGGCCCCAATACTGCCCTGTGTCCTATATACTGCCTGTGGACCCCCCATATACTGCCTGTGGTCCCTTATCGATACCTGCCTGGAGCCCCCATATTACTGCCTTGTCCCTATATACCTGCCGTGTGGCCCCATATAGTCTCGCCTCAGTGACCCCATATACTGCCTCAGTGACCCTATATTTTTGCCTCAGTGCCCCTATATACCTTCTTGAGCCCCTATATACTGCCTCAGTGCCCCCATATACTGCCTGTGGCCCCATATACTGCCGTCAGGTGCCCCTATATACCCTGCTGTGGCCCCATATACTGCCTGTGCCCCCCTATAAATACAGGCCTTTGCCCCATATACCTTTCCTGTGGCCCCTATACTACCTGCCTGAGGCCCCCTATATCTGCCTGTTGCCCCATATACTGCTTCAATGCCCCTATAATACCTAACTGAGGGACTGCTATACCATAAATTAAGGATTTGCTGGAAATGTGAGGATTCTAAGATATTGTGTCCAAATTCCTCAGGGACAAGTCTTGGCCGGGAGCAATCAGCATGAAGGTGTGAACCGATGGAGAAAAAAAGGGGAAAGTGAACGACGCTGATCAGAAAAGACGTCTCCGGTGATCACTAAATGTAACTGCAGTGTAATCAATTATATGTCTGCAGAGCCTACATACAACTATTATCTACCACTGTCTGGTCACTGTATTGCGGTAGTATATGTATTCATAGCCTGTGTACAGCTGATAGCACATGTGGGGGTTGCGTTCGGGCCGGGTCTGGCAGGATTATTTGAGCCCTTTAAATAGTAAATGGGGTCTTGGTTTGTAGGAGGGTTTTAGTAACAATCACTTGTCTGGTAATTTGCTCCATGTGTAGGGGGATGTTTTGGTGACTGTTTAGGGGTATTGTCATATGAAGCTGAAAATTCTGAAAAAGTAAATTTGTCATTGGTGATTTTTTTCTGTACAGTGACTGCTGAGGAGATGGACCGGATCTGTGTGGGAAAGTGCAGAAAATTAGTGACAGGAACAAAGGTTTTTCTCTGTAAAAAAACATCCGCAGAACACAATGAGGCGCGAAAAATGTCGTGTGAACCCAGCCCTACCCAGAAAAACACAAAGGGCCCGAGCCCCGGATGTTTTAGGACCCTAGCAACGCCCCTGCATGCCGCCCTATGTGTCTAATATTACGAGTGTGGTGTGACACGCCCCCTCATGTTAGTCGCATTAAAAAGTGTCGAGTCTTACGAACAATGCGCCTAACACATTTGTTTGGCACATTATGCATCATAGCCGGCTCACTTTGGCGCATTTTACGCCAGAAAAGGGTGAAAAACCTGATCATACATGTCTCCCTTTGTGTCTAAATAGTCCACCAGCCTCTTTGTAGTTTTTTTTTTATCTGGTTTTACTTATGCCTTTGTTTGTATATATGGACTATGTCTCAAGTGTACAATCTCCTTATGTGAAATAAAGAATTTATTGATTTAATAAACTGATGCATTAGACCAATATAAGCTTGATAACACTGTTAGTAATTGTATAGGATGTAAACAGAATGTGCACAATTACCACAAACAAAAACGATTATGGTTTGAATATACAAGAATATGGGACAGAATGATTTTTTAGTCCAATCGCTGTTACTTATACTGTTGATGTAACTAGTTCCCTTTATTACCTCATTATCTCCATCCATGCCACTACTCGTGCTCAAAGTGCTGCGGGTACTGGATCGGTTACTTGCACTACCTAATGTGTATAAAAATATTAAAAACAGTGAGGAAAAAATAAAAAGTATGGATGTGATCATATAAAGAAACTATACAGTGTGTTGCAAAAGTATTCATAACAAATAAACTGTTCCTTATTTGTAAAGACTACAGCCACAAACTTAAATGTATTTTATGTGATAAAGCAACACAAAGGGCCACATGTATGAAACTGTTTAGGTCTAAAACTCACTCTTTTGCCCATAGTAATCTATGGGCAAAATCTAGTTTGTGGCCCAAAGTTGCAAGTATTTGTCAAGCGTGTAGAAAATGATACATGCTTTTCCAAATTTTTGCAAATTAAAAAACTGTGAAAATGTATTAAGCGCCCTGCACCCTGTACTCTAATACCCCAAAATAAAATCCAGTGTGACTAATTACCATTAGAAGCCAACTAATTAGTAAATATAGCACATCTGTATATACTTTATTCTCAGTATAACTACAGCTGTTTTGTGAAGTCCTCAGAGGTTTGAAAAGAGAACATTAGAGAACAAACAGCATCATGAAAACCAAGGAACACACCAGACAGATCAGGGATAAAGTTGTAGCAAAGTGTATTGCAGGGTTTGGTTTTAATAAAATAGCCCAAGCTCTGAACATCTCATCATCTGTAAATGGAAGGAGTATGGCACATCTGCTAACCTACCAAGACATGGCCGCCAACCTAAACTGACAGCCCAGACAAAAAGATCGCAAGTTAGAGAAGCAGCCAAGAGGCCAAGAGTCACTCTGGAGGAGCTGCAGAGATCCACAGCTCAGGTGGGAGAATCTGTTCACAGGACAACTATATTCGTGTACTTCACAAATCTGGCCTTTAGGGAAGGGGGGCAAGAAGAAAGCCAATTTTAAAAGCAAGCAATAGGAAATCCCGCTAGCAGTTTGGAAAAAAATCTATGTAGAGGACACAAAAAGCATGTGGAAGACGGTGCTCAGGGCAGATGCCAAAATGCCAAACAGTATGTGTGGAGGAAAGCCAAAATGAAAAAATATGGGAAATCCAGTCTTCCAATAAAAAAACACTATTTTATTTTATCGAACATCATAATAAAATGCAAAAAAATTGGCACAGCTAACCACTCTTGTGTAGCTATGCCACTCTTTATGCATTTTATTATGATCTTTTGATACAATAAAATAATGGGTTTTTTTTACTGGAAGGCCGGATTTCCCATATTTTTTCATTTTGGAAGGATTTGTTCAACCGTTGTTGGTGACATTGGGTATCTCAGGATCTACAGTGCCACAGAATACAAGTCAGAACAAAGGAGATAACTTGTGGGGTGAGCACTTATACATATTAAAACAAGGATCAAGCCCAAATAAGAGAGGTATAGATTCTGTATGTTGATCCAGTGTTCCTAAAGGCAAATAGTGTAGAAGCCACAATGTAATCACTGCCTATGGACTTATGTAATGAAATATGTATTTATATAGTACAGATCTGCAGAATGCATAAAAAGCTGCTTTTTTGTTAGTGGAAATATCCTAGTATGAAGAGTATATATCACAGTGTGCACTAAAAGGACAATAACACTGTAAATATATATGACACTCTGGTTTATCTTTCAGGTTGACTTTCTGTGGCTTATGCACAGGACTACCTACTTGCAGTGCTGGAGGTGCTATCCGTCTTCCAGTTTCCACGTTTGATTTCCCTTCTTGGAGGAAGTAAGCAAGAAGCTTCATAAATTCCAATCTCAGGCTTCACTTCTAAATTCTGACCACGTCGAATGGGCTGTGTGATCTCTAAGTCTTTACAAAAAATGTATATGATATAGAATCATGCAAACACATTCCAATTATTTTATTTCTGTTCCTATGACTGAATAGCAGATGTGGACCAGACCTTACTTCGCCCCACAATTAAGGGTGTTAACGGAGTTGCGCTGATCAGTGCGTACTCCCGCGATGCGGGGGGGGGGGGGGGGGAGGACAGCAGCCCTCCAGCCCCATAGACATACATTACTCCCACCACGAAAGCGCCGCGAATAAATTACATGTCATATATCTCCCTACGTGTACAATACGATCGTATATGTGGGGAGAGGAGGCGTAATCCATAGTTCTCTATGAGAACTGTGGATTACCGTAATGATTGGGGCGCATTTCGCTTGTATTAGAGCGCAGTACGCCGCGAAATACGTGGCGAAATGCGCCCCAAAATGAGCCGTGTGAAATGAGCCTAACACACCGCATATAGGATTGAATAAGCCCAGTAGATGGCAGTTTTGCTGTAACATCAAATGCTACAAATTATACAGGAGTTTGGTGTGTACAGAACATTTTAGTAAAAGACATAAAACATACAAACAAAATACAACATAGAAGTGCTGTAACTAAAAGTTGCTTGTCGTATTTGTGAGGGAGAATATTGGAGTGGAAGTTTCAGGGGTATTATCTACTCCTAATGATCTATCAGGTGGGAGATAGTGTTGCAAGACTTCCATTCCTCTAATAAAAGAATCCACTTTCTCCAAATCTGCTGGATGTGAACTGTTCATTCTGCCACCTGTTCCTCCATTACAATATTGAACTATTTTTTTTTTAAATGCAGGCTTAGGAATTGTTTATAGGCCTTGGGAGAAACTTTGGGGTGGTTTCTGCATTTTAATTTTTTTCACCCAAAAGTGGGACAGGAATTCAAAGAAGAAACTTCTTTATATGCTTAAAATGTTTATGATAAACCCCTGAATTTGGCTTTAAATATTGCCTCCATTGTGGCACTATACTGCCCTGTGTGATCAGTAGAACAAGTTTAAAGGCATTTTACCACCATAGACTTTGATGGCATATTGTTAAAATATGCCATCATTATGTGTTAGGTGCAGGCCCCAGAACCCGCACCTATTTCGGAAACGGCGCACAAAAGTCACAGAGCAGACTGGAGAGCAGGTAGCGCTTGCGCACACAACTCTCCATTCTGTTCTGTGGTAGTTTTGAGAAAGAAGAACACACCACTCAGCTGTACTTGGAACTCCTATAGAACAGAATGGAGAGTAACTGCTCAAGGACGGCCAGCTCTCCAGTCTGCTCGGTAACTTTCAGGGGCCCGTTCCCGAAATAGGTGCGGGTCCCAGAGGTGGGAGTCGCACCTATCAGACTTTGATAGCATACTCTAGCGATATGTCATCAAAGTTTATGGTGGGAACACCCCTTTAATTGAAAATAACATCTCTGTACTCAATGTGCAATAAACACTATTGCAGATCCTACTGACAGCTCTGCTTATAAAAAGGGTCATAAGCCAAGATATTGAAACAGGTATTATTTTTTACATTTATTTATAAAATAAGAAATCATACAGTTTTCTAATATATATGCATTTAAGATTCTGATCACATACCTTTCCTAGAGAAGTGCAATAATCTATGTCTAAACAAATAGTATATAAAAGAAACTCTCGGAATTTCACATCATCATGCTTTTCAAAGCTGCTTCTTTAGTGAGTTGCCACACAAATACAAGTGACGTGTTTCGGCTCAAACACCAGCCTTTGTCAACCAGGGGTGTTCCGAAACAAATTGTCATGTCAATTCTACTTGCGTTTTACGCAAGTGAAATCCCCATAGGAAACAATGGAGTGTGCTTTTGAACCCCAAAAACGGATCCAAAAGCGCAACATTCTTTTGGGTACGTGTTGGGTACGTTTGGGATGCGCTTTTCATCCGAAAAAAGCATTGGATTAAAATTTGAATGTCCGTGTTTGGGTTACATTTTGTATCAATTTAATGGGAGGGCTTAATTTTTCTGATGCAATATGCACCCCAAGTGCCTATAATAATAATAATACTAATAATAATAAATATAAATATAATAGATGATTAATTATTAATAAATGATTAATTATTATAATTATTATATATTATATATATTATTATATATATTATATATTATTATATATTATATTATTATAATTATCTATTATAATTATTATTTACTCATTAATTATTATTTATTAATTAATCATTAATTACATATTAATTATTAACCAACTGTTAACTGCTTCCTAATTATTAATTACTCATTAATTATTAATTAATAACCATTTGATAATTAATAATAATTACTTACTAATTAATAATTAATTAATAATTAATGCAAAACCTATCCAGCTGCACCTGCAGCTGCGTTTTTTGATACGTTTTTTGGATGCAGTTTTCAATGCGTTATTCTTCTGGTGAAAAACGGATCCAAAAACGGATCCAACACGCCGTGTGAACATACCCTTAGCAGAACTAAATAGGACTAAATGTGATCTCAGTCTAGTGACCCATGAAGAAAAGCAGGAAGGAAGCCACTGCCAGACTTCCTTCCATCAGCTGATTCTTTGTGATCTAAATATCTAAGCAGTAAAGAAGCCAGAGAAATTATTCTCAAATAAAGATTTTTGATAATTACCTTTAGTTTTTTTCTTATTTTCATTACGTCTTCGGTTTATACTATCACGTAATTTTTTTAGGTTTTCCTAAAAGAAAATTAGGAGTTAATTTTTTCCTTTTAGCTATGTTTTTTTATACAAAAGAAAATTGTGTATGGAGTTTACAAATTCCAGATAAAAGTTGAAAATCCAGCTTTTGGAGGTGGTCATGTAAAGTGTGGGAGGCAGGAAGGAACAAGTATGGAGGCCTTAAGAATCTTTAAAATACTCATATGATTCCATACATTAAAGGCAAAGTATACTATGGAGTAGCCCCTTATCTCTGCTGGTAGAAACAATCAGAAAACTAACACTGGATCCCGTTGATGTGGGGACGCCAGTCTCTGGACCACTGGTGTGCTACACCCAGGTTCACCTCCACATGTTCTAACTGGAGGACTGGAACTCAAAAGAACTGTGCTTACAACTGAACTTGGATGCTATTTTAGAGTGCTGCAAGGCAGCAGTGCCTACAAATGGGCCACCTTGCTGGCTCACAGTGCTGTTTACTGGCATATTGCAGTAGCTCCAAAAATAGAACTTTATTTTAATGGCCAGAGACAATAGATTCAATACACATTCTGCTACTATCAATTAGATTGTATCTTTCCTGCCGCAAATATATAACTTATATTTCCTCTATGAAAGGGGTGCACGTCTTCTGGTCCAAGGGGCACATTGTCCTTTCATACCACAGAAGCCTCCGTACCTCCCCTGCACAGCCATTTCTGATGAAAGCCATACTGGCCGAAAATGTTCATCTACATCTGAATTATACATTTATGCTGGTGAAATACTCTGGAGATCTGTCTTTTTGCACGAATAGAAGTTGTTGTTTCACAACTATATCTAGAGAAAACAGCACACATATATGTATATGGTTATTTAAAAATAGCATATACAGCCTTATAGTGCCAGCCATACAGTGCCCACCATAATAGTGCCATCCATACAGTGCCCACCATAATAGTGTCAGCCATATAGTGCCTACCATAATGGTGCCAGGCATAGAGCGTCCACCATAACAGTACAAGCCATACAGTGCCCATCATAACAGTACCAGCCGTACATTGTCACCATAACAGTGCCAGCCATCCAGTGCCCAACATAGCAGTACCAGCCATCAAGTGCCCAACATAACAGTGGCAGCTATACAGTGCTCACCATAACTGTGAGAGCCATACAGTACCCACCATAATAGTTCCAGCCATACAGTGCCTACCATAATGATGCCAGGCATATAGTGCCCACCATACCCGTGCCAGCCATACAGTGCCAATCATAACAGTACCAGCTATACAGTGCTCACCATAACAGTGCCAGCCATACAGTATCCACCATAATAGTTCCAGCCATACAGTGCCTACCATAACCTTGCCAGCCATACAGTGCCAATCATAACAGTACCAGTCATACAGTGCCAATCATAACAGTACCAGTCATCCAGTACCTAACATAACAATGCCAGCCATCCAGTGTCCAACATTTCAGTGCCAGCATGAAGCGCACACCATAACAGTTCTAGCTATGCAGTGCTCACCATAACAGTGCCAGCCATACAGTACCCACCATAACAGTCCCAGCCATACAGTACCCACCATAATGATGCCAGGCATATAGTGCCCACCATAACAGTGCCAGCCATACAGTGCCCATCATAACAGTACCAGTTATCCAGTACCTAACATACTGTAACAATGCCAGCAATCCAGTGTCCAACATAACAGTTCCAGGCATCCAGTGCCCACCATAACCGTGCCAGCCATCCTGTGCCCACCATAACAGTATCATCAGTTGAATGCAAATGTCAAAAGGTGAATATTACTTTGTGACATATGAGGACATTGACACAGTATGTTTGTGTCCTGATGGCTGGGGGCGCACAGAGGGGCACTGAGGGCTGCATGTTGTGCCCCCCTGCTGTATGGTTTAATGCATATGACTTACCTGCTGGTATCTGAATGAATCTGATCTTTTCTTTTGATTCAGCTGCCATTCTTTAAACTCAAGTACAGCCTCATCTACACTGATTATTCCTAATTTTACTCGTTCTTGTAATGTGATTAGTTCTCGCTGACCAGGGGTTTTCATGCCAACAAATGGGTCGTAGACACTTGACTGCTGACGGTCTCTACTCAGACTGGTGCTTGCTTGCCCTGGAAATATGAAACACAATACAGTACTGTTATGATGATTCTGATATGACATGGCTTAACAAATTCAGCCTGTTGGGATAGCCTTTTGCACCATATAATTGTGCAGTAAGAAGTCTATTATCAAGGAGGCGCCATCTCGTCCTTTCCTGCGTTTTTTAAGGAAAAAAAAGCAGTCATTATTCTAGCAAATTTTGCACATCCATGTATCACATGGTCACCCACTCATCTAAATGGACAGTGTAATGAATCCAGACCAACACCTACAGTTGCCACTAAACTGAGTTTTAAAACAAGAGCTACCACTCCAGAGGATGAACTGATGATGAGTAAAGGTTGCATCATCTACCCATCTTATGCACTACCATCAACACTTCTATCCAATCCATTTTCATCAGATATGATCATTTTCCCATAAACAGTTTGAAGGTGACTGAATTGCATCATTCCATGTGTGGAGAATTGTTTTTTATTCCTGCTGCCGGCACCATGTACAATAGTTGACATCTGCCTCGAGTGCACGGGCATGTTCCCGGGTCTATGAAGCCACATATTTCCCAAACTGGCTTAAAAGGGACCTATTTGGTTAAGTGTGTTGTTGTAAATGTGTATATTGTTATGGGTGCACCCGCGGCCTCCGTGCCTGGCTGCGGGCGCACCCGCACCCCTGCTGCGGCTCCGGCGGCGGGCAATGCCGCAGCTCCGTCCCCGCACCCCGCAGCATCCTTCCCTGGCTGGCACTTACCACACCACGCACCTGTTCCTGGCAGGGCGCGCACTCCTGTGGCTGGCCGGGCGCGCGGTACTGCAGCCAAATTTAAAGGGACAGCGCGCCGATGATTGGTTTCATCGGGCGCTAATGCTATTTAAGTCCTGCACCTTCCCAGTAACCTTGCCGAATCGATCGTGCCCTGTGCCTTGAGAGGAAGCGTTCCTGAGTATCTTGGTTGTCTACCGTGTACCGTACCTTCTGCCTCCGTCACACGACCACGAACCATTGCCGCCGGTCCTGACCTTCTGCCTGTCCCCGACTACAAGCCTGCTTCACGATTCTGTACCGCGCAACACCTCGGCTGCCACCACAAGCAAGTCACATTAGGACTAGCGACCTGGTAGCAATCCGCCACAGCAAGTCAATCCTGCTTTGCGGCGGGCTCTGGTGAAAACCGGACCTACTTAGACTCCGCTACCTGGCGTGGCTTATACCATCTCTTGTGGTGGTCCAGAGGATCCACTACCACTGACCATACATATATTTTCCACCAGTGAAACTGAAGGACTGGACAGCTCCATATGCAGTGATAGATGTCTGCTTGTCCCTCCACACATCACTTGAGAATATGCCCACCCTGTATCCTCTGACGGAGGAAAGATAGGCCCTGGGATAAATCTGTAAGTTCATTTCACTGTAGCAGCTGGAAAGGCAGATACTTATTATACTTATTGTCCAGATTAAATGCTGCTAGGAGTGTGGAAAGATATACATCAGAAATGTCCTCTGCCAGCTTCAACATAGCTGTCACCCCTGTGGTATAATCTAGGATTTCCTGCGCTATTTTATAATATTAGGATTTATGACCCCTTAAAGTGTAAGGATGAGCTATAGCTTTCTACCATGCTGGATTCTATTCCACTTGTGTCATCTGTGGACGGATCTTGATTATATACCCATATGCCTTGGTTCACATATGCGTTGCAGGTTCTGTTTGGAACCCCCATCCCATATTCTGTCCAGAATGGCAGAAAGAACAGAACAGCAAGCTGCCCTATTTTTCCCATCTTAACTACGTACACCACAGTGGAAAAGCAATGTCAGCAATGTGTATCTGCCCCTTTGTGAGGTGCTTGTCTTTTTTCAGCCTTAGCCAGGGTTCCATTTGAAGATAGTGAGTTAAGTCCATGGTCCAATCCCTGGCCAAGGTGGGGGATTTAAACCTTCCTGTTTCCTCAGTCTTTGCCTATGAATTGCTTTCTGTATTTTGGTTCATGTCTTTGTGCGGTTGCTGCTCTATTGGATTTCCTTTGGCTCTGGATTTCCTTTGGTTTATATCTCGGTTATTCTTCTGCATGCTGACCTGGTATTGTGTGATCCCCTGGTTTAACCTTGGCCCCCTTGACATTACTATCTTCCTGTTTTCTGCTGAGCCTGTCTGTCTTCCGTCTGTTGCCATCAGTTTGGCTAGGGTTTGGTCAGCATACGGTTACTGCATGGGGTTGCCCTTCTCGGAAGGTTGCTCTGTTTAGGCAGGGTAAACCAGGGAAAGATTAGGGCATCCCGACACCCAACTGACCCATTTTAATCAATAGGGTGCATCAGACCCGTGCATTGTGAAACTAATTCCATGGCTTCCATTTTCACCTTTGCGCCATATCTTCCGAACAAAACCTTGGACGCACTTGTGAACCAAGTCTATGCTTGCAGATGTGACAAGAAGGCAAACAACACCATCGGGTATTTTAGTTGACGCTCTGACAGTGTCAGCATTCTAGGATCTTTGTATTTAATCAAAACTTTAATGGTTTTCATCCCTCCTTTGTGCCAGTTTAAAAAGTCTGAATTCGATGACTGAGTTCATTGTAAATTAATAGTGAATTAATAATGAATAGTCAGAATAAAGGTTTTTTTTTTATACTTCTCAGTTTTTGCCACGCCTTCCATGTTGATATTGCTAATGGATTCATTTTGCAATCTATGGTGATTTGGTATGATGGCAGATGTAGGAAGTTGTAAAAGTTTATACAGTGAAGGAAATAAGTATTTGATCTCTTGCTGATTTTGTAAGTCTACCACTGACAAAGACATGAACAGTCTAGAATTTTAAGGGTAGGTTAATTTTAACATTGAGAGAAGGAATATCCAAAATAAAATCCAGAAAATCACAATGTATAAATTATATACATTTATTTTTATTTTGCAGTGAGAAATAAGCATTTGATCCCACTAGCAAATACGATTACTTGGTTGCAAACCCCTTGTTGGCAAGCACAGTAGTCAGATTTTTTTTGTAGTTGATGATGAGGTTTGCGCACGTGTCAGGAGGAAGTTTGGTCCACTCCTCTTTGCAGATCATCTCTAAATCATTAAGATTTTGAGGCTGTCACTTGGCAACTTGGAGCTTCAACTCCCTTCATAAGTTTTCTATGGGATTAAATTCTGGAGACTGGCTAGGCCACTCCATGACCTTAATGTGCTTTTTTTTGAGCCACTCCTTTGTTGCTTTGGCTGTATGTTTTAGGTAATTGTCTTGCTGAAAGGCAAGGCAAGACCCAATTTTAATGTCCTGGCGGAGGGAAGGACGTTGTCACTCAGAATTTTACGGTACATGGCTCCATCCCTTTTCCCATTGTTGCGGTGAAGTAGTCCTGTGCCCTTAGCAGAGAAACACTATCAAAACATAAGGTTTCCATCTCCATGCTTGACGGTGGGGATGGTGTTCTTTGGGTCATAGGCAGCGTTTCTCTTCCTCCACATACATCGAGTTGAGTTAATGCCAAAGAGCTAAATATTTGTCTCATCTGACCACGGCACCTTCTCCCAATCACTTTCAGAATCATCCAGGTGTTCATTGGCAAACTTCAGTTGGGTCTGCACATGTGCCTTCTTGAGCAGGAGACCTTGTGGGCACATAAAACCATTACGGCGTAATGTGTTACCAATGGTTTTCTTGGTGACTGTGGTCCCAGCTGCCTTGAGATCACTAACAAGTTCCCCCCACATAGTTTTAGACTGATCTTTCACGTTCCTCAAGATCAAGGATACCCCACAAGGTGAGATTTTGCATGGTGTCCCAGATCAATGTCGATTGACAGTCATTTTGTATTTCTTCCATTTTCTTACTATTACACCAACAGTTGTCTCCTTCTCACCCAGCGTCTTAATTATGGTTTTGTAACCCATTTCAGCCTTGTGCCGGTCTGTGATCTTGTCCTTGACATCCTTAGAAAGCTATTTGGTCTTGCCCATGTTGTAGAAGTTAGAGTCTGACTGATTAAGTCTGTGGACAGGAGTCTTTTATAAAGGTGACTATTTAAGACATCTGTCTTTAATGCAGGTAACGAGTTGATTAGGAGCATCTAACTGGTCTGTAGGAGCCAGAACTCTTAATGGTTGGTAGGGGATCAAA
Organism: Phyllomedusa bahiana; assembly: GCA_025379985.1. Taxonomy (NCBI): domain Eukaryota; kingdom Metazoa; phylum Chordata; class Amphibia; order Anura; family Hylidae; genus Phyllomedusa; species Phyllomedusa bahiana. The sequence continues at coordinate 76,132 of JAODAL010003483.1, forward strand.
TACTTCTTTCTCTAAGCAAAATGCAAATAAATTGATACAATTTATACATATATGTGATTTTCTGGATTTTATTTTTGATATTCTATCTCTCAATGTTAAAATTAACCTACCCTTAAAATTATAGACTGGGGGGCAAAGTTACAAAGTTACAATATCAGCAAGGGATCAACTACTTATTTCCTTCACTGTATGTGAGATAAATGTCTGATCTAAATGAGTATCTGCAAAGTAAGATGGTTTAAAATGGACGGAACTGCTGTTTTAATTACATATATTACATCATAACCTGCTGCTCTGTCTCCAAATTGAGGAAGGAGCTAAAATGTAAAGTTTCATGTCTATAAATCCATAGGTTATTCATCCTGGGTCTATATATCTCTTCAAATCATCATCAGGCTGTAAAGGTTTATAAATCATTCTCATTTAGAACTATACTCACCCTTTGATGGGTTTAATGACTCCACATAAACATTTTCTTTTCTTGATGGGTTTGTAAGAACTAAAAAAGAAAAAAAAATATTTTAAATCACTTTTCCGATCTTAAAAAAACCACACCAGGAATACTGATACACTGAGCATAGTCTTAGAAGGTAGTTCCAGGGTAGTTTTCTGAGTCATGCAACAAACCTACAGGCCCTGCACTAGCCAACACACAATGAGGAACATTTATTATGGCAATCTGCTCCGAAATACTGGCGTACATCGTTTACACCACATTTACTATGTGTTTTAGACAGTTCTTACAGTTCTTTTGTCCGACAAAAGGGGTTTGATATCCGTAAAAGGGGTGTAACTTCATGAAAGGTGGGCGTCGCTTAACATGTAGCACCTCGCGTCAAAAAATTTGCCAACATTTTGCTGCAATTCATGGCACAAACTTACCCAACTAAGGAATGTGTACGTAATAACTGATGTTATATTGTAATAGACTGGATGCAGCAATACCAATTATGTGTAACTTTTTTCTTTATTTTTATTTGTAAAATGGCAAAAGAAAGGTGATTGGAACTTTTAATATTTTTTGTAAATTTTTATACTTCGAAACTTTTTATTCACATTAAAATTAAAAGGGTTTTCTCACTACAATGATTAACTTTTAACATTTAAGGACAGATAATTGAAGACTTTTTCTGAATACTTTGCTTTGTTGATTTTTCTTTGGTCAAGAGACAAAGAAGATTTTATCTCCTCTTCAAGCACATAGGTTTCTCTGGTTATGACCATATATCTCCCCCATCTCTCCTGCTCTTTTTTGTATTTCATTGCTCTAAGCTGCCATCAGTCACTCAGTCGGTCCATGACGAGTCACCTGCTGCAGAGTCTTATCTCTAGTAACGGACTTTGGAAGCCTCTTACTTAGCTAAGTTAACACCCTTTAGAGCTCTGCAGCCTGAGTACTGCACTTTATAAATTTCTTGCACTCGTTGTCAGTGTAACAGGAATAGCTAGGAACAGCTGAGCTGATTTGTCAATCAGTGTTATTAACCCGCCCACAATATGAACACCATGTGTGATTCTAATGCAGTCTGTGGCTGTAAAATTTAATGGTGAGAAAACACCTTTAAGCCCCCCTATGGTACTTGACCACTACGGAGCGCGATCATCACTTTACCCTTCTGCATAGTATAAACAATGCAGAAGGGTGTCCAAAGATAGCGGTTTTATTACTTCCTGCCTAGGGCAGGAAGTAATAGAAAGCGGTTATAGAAGTCTTCATAAGGCTTCCAAGCACCATGTTATAGGATTGCTCCACCGTGATCTTGCGGTGGCGGAGCCCATCAAAGTGTGGAACAGTGCACAGCACAGTTTCTCATTCATTTAGATGCTGCGTCCAATGGGTTACACAGCAGGGAACAGAGCAAGCTCCATTCCCTGCTGTTAGCGGCAGGTGTCAGTTGCAATATAGGAACTTACTGACACCAGGACGTAACAGAACACCCTGTGCTGCTAAAAGGTTAAAAAGCACATATTGTCTCAATAGAAGAAAAAGCAAGGCCTATGACTAGGTAGAAAGAAAAATTCAAGCTCTTCAGAGGTGGGGAGGAAAATACAAATGCCATATAATCAATAATCGCTATGGTGAGAAAGGGTAAGTAACTGTAAAATGATTATAATGGCAAAATACTATCTTATAAAAAATACTGAACTATTTGATAAGAAGGAAATAGATTTACTCCCAGACAAGATATATTACAAACCTTTATGCACTTAAAAAGATTTGAGATTTATTATGGACATAATAATAGTAATGTAAACAACAGATACACTTTATACTCATACTCTGCTGTCTTCATTGCAAACCACGGAAGAAAAACAACGTGATTCATGAGCACCAGCAGTACGTGGCTCCTGAGCAGTCTATTTCAAAAGTGGTGATTCACTGCAGGACCTTGTGGGCTTTGTGGTGGCCTTTCCTATGATGGTTGTCAAACATATGGGAGTAACTACAGCCATAGCAGCTATAGTGTCTGCAATTGGCCCAGAGGTTGAGGGGGCCAATCAAGTACAAGAACATTGTTCCTTTTCATAGGGATCAAGTGCTACTTAGCGCTACTATGTGGGTTCCCTGATACATGTCGGTATTTATTATACCTTTCTGTTCACATGGCGTGTTTGCTCTGTGTGAACATATGCTTTTGGATGCGTGTTTGGGTTTGTCTACCAGGGGTCTCAAATTGCGGCCCTCCAGCGGTTGGGAAATTACAACTCCCATCATGCTCACTGTTATAGATTATATAAATGCATGATGGGAGTTGTAGTTTCCCAACAGCTGGAGGGCCGCAGTTTGAGACCCCTCGACCCAAATAGGTATCTAACAATGAATATTGTGTTTTACATTGCTCGCAATGTAAAACACGTAACTGCGTTCACATGAGTGTTTACCTTGCGTCTTTCGGATCCGTTCCAAGAATTGACAGGTCAACTCTTGGAGCGAAAGACGCAGCAGGAGCCCTATAATAAAGTATATGGTGCGATCCTGCTGCACCCAACACATCCAAACACACAGCTGCATGTTGGATCCGATCGACGCTACGTCTTTGGATGCGATTTTCGGGTCCAACACGGACCCGAAATCGTATCCAAAAACACTGTGTGAACATACCCTAATTATACAAGCAGAAGAAAAGGAGTCAGCGGCACTCACCAACTTGATAAACGAGTTTCTTTATTCCAAACACGGCATAACAGACAGACGGGATGGATGGCCGCACGCCAACACACCCACGATCGTTTTGCGCGTGAACGCGCTTCCTCAAGGTGTATACCCTAATTATAGCTACTTATGCTGCTGTTTTAGCTTCTAGTCATTAGGTGATGGGGGAACACCTCATTTTGCTATGAGGCCCTATGAATTCTAGTAACACCCCTGGTCAAACATATTCCATTAGTTAGCCTGGAGCGTCCCACTGTAGAGCAATGTGAAAGCTCATATGACTCTTGTATCCAGTTTTATAACAAGCCACATTAGCTCTACAGACACTAGTTGTTTAAGCTGCTTTCTCTACTAATGAGATTAATCCTATGTCCTGTATAGCCTAGAGTTGTCAGTGAACGTCAGCATTGACGTGCGTGTCTATCTTTATTCCATGCAAAGAGATTCTTCAAATAAATAAAAGGTAACTTTTAAAGCAAACAAATACTTTACTGCTTCTCTTTTTTTGCAAAGCAGGCAAATAAAAACTCATCTTCAGATGAGGAAGTGCGTGTCAGTGTAGGTTTTCCCTCTGCTGACCTATGTTTTTCATGACATATTTTCAGTTATTTTCCTTATGGGCCATGAATGAAACTTGTAAAGGAGATAAGGCTGGTTTACACTAGCCAACTATTTTCACAATTTGTATATACAGTAATACCCCGTTATCCATCGCTTCGGTATCCATCATTGCACAGCTACATCACCATCAATGTAGCAAAAAACCTTGTTATCTGTCTTTCTGCTTTAGATATCTCACTTCACATTCAATATCCGTGAGTGCAACCATTGCTTGTTCACTGCGGCTACTTTAGTTGTGCCGTAAAGCCACATCATCTTTAAAGGGAACCTGTCCCATAGATTATGCCTCCCTTGCTGAGGGCAGCACAAGCTAGTGTCAGACCTGCTGTTTCCAGCGCTGTGTCCCTTATTCTGTAAGATGCTGTAGTTTTCGTGTATTTAATGCTCAAATCTGCAGTTTTCTGCCAGAAGAGTCATTCATTCGAAGAGTCATTCAAAGAGTCCGTTTTGTTCATACCCCGCCCACCTCAACTGATTAACCTATTACTTTGAATAGGTAGAAACATGTGAATAACTGCCAGTGGGCGGGGCTAGCCTTTGGCAGGCGGGGCTAACACCTACTCATGAATAAGATTTGAAGGGTACAGGTCTGACACTGGCTTGCACTGCCCTCAGCAAGGGGGGCACAACCTATGTGACAAGTTCTCTTTAATCTAACCTGCTTGCAATGTTCTTTATGGCCCGTTACATTATAACATTATACTGTACTGTACTTTTTTTCCTGCCTCATTATCCGTCGTTTCTTTACCCATCACACTTTTCTGGAACGTAACCCCAGCGGATAATGGGGTATCCCTGAATTAATACACATTATTATGACCACTTTATACGATTGACGTCAGCCACGTGTAGTTCATGGAGGAAGTCCCGTATCCTCAGCTGGCTTGGTGGGCATATAGGGTGAGCAATAGGCTGTCTGCACACATATCGTGGTCAAGATAAAAGGGGCGCGTTTATTGGCTCTCAGGTCATGGGTGGCAGTATTTATAAAACTGCGCAGTTTGTGAACTTTCATGTGCTGCTGTAGGTGGTGAAAGTGTATTGTAAGTGGACAAATGGCGTCATTGTGAATAAGTGGCATGGAAAATATAGAGCACTACATGCCTGTCATGGCGCTCGGCGCCGCGGCTCGCCGTGGCCGTCCCCCGGCGCTTACGGGGTCCGGCGCGGGTGCCGCGGCTGCCCGCAGCCGTGGTCCTTCTGCCTCTGGGCAGGAAACCCCGTACTTACCAGTCCCCGCTCCTGTCTCCGACTCTGACAACAGCCGTGTGCGTGCCCGTTGCTTAAGGCGCGCGCACGACGGCTGGACTGGATTTAAAGGGCCAGCGCGCCGTTAATTGATTATTGATGGCCGCTGGTTCTATATAAAGTATACACCCCCAGCACTCTCTGCCAGTTTGTTGGTGTGCTTACCTTGCATCTAGAGTGTATTGCTGTTCCGTCCTGATTACCCGTGTACGAGTCCGCCTGCTTACGTTTCCTGACCTTGCCTGTTTGCTGCCTGCCCTGACTGTCTGCCTGTCTCTGACCACGAACTTCTGACGCCTGCCCTGACCCTTGCTTGTCCCCGACTACGTCTCTGGATCACGATTCTGTACCACGCTGTACCCCGGCCGCCATCGCAAGCCAGTCACGTCAGGGTAACGACCTGTAGCCTCACGCCGCAGCAAGTCATCCCGCTTTGCGGCGGGCCTCTTTGAAAGCCGGGGGCTACTTTTAAAAAAGAAATCCATTCCCTGGCGTGGCTTGGCTATCAAGCTTGCCGTTGGTCCAGCGAATCCCACCAAATCCGTTACAGAACAAAACTTGGCCATGATTCAGCCAGGGTAACCCTTGCCCGTTCTCCGGGAGAACGTCTCGACGGCTGATCGCCCCAGCAGTGCCAGTGTATTGACCATCTCGCACCATGATGCAGAACCTTGCCTGTCCCGCTACAGCCGCCTGCGGCAGCCGCTGCGCCCTCGCCAGCACCAGTTGCACCTCGTCACCAGGACTTCTCTGCAAATGCCGCTTCCGTCACGCTATGATGGAGATCCCAGTAAATGCCGTGGCTATCATCAGTCCTATGCCTATCCACCTGGAATTTTTGGTCACCATTTTCCCTACCGAGCGGCTAAGGTGGCTTTTGTTATTTAGCCTCTTTGGGGGAACCTTGGCTTGGCCACACCCGCTTATGGGAACCAAGGAGATCCGCAGACGGCAAATCTACAAGGCTTTCCTCCAGGGTTTCCGCAACGTCTTTCTTCTATTGAACCTGGCCGCACCTCCTCCCTCCGCGGTGGCTTTGCTCTGTCCGTCCTGTCAGGCGACAGTCCACAGTGGGTCACTACTCCCTTGCAGTTCCGCACCCTTGCCTCTGAATTGAAGTGGAATAATGAGGGTCCTTGGAGGCAACCTTCTGGCAAGGTCTCTCGGTGCCCATATTAAGGATGAGCTCGCTGGTCGGGACCTGCCGTCCACGCTGGATGAAGGTGATTCAGTTGGCTTCGCCAATAGACATTCGGTTTGCGGGGAGTGACAACAAAAGCTCCGGTCTTCAACGGGAGGTCGCACCTCCACACTACGCCGACTACCACGTTTGGCTCCACTACCTCTGCCAAAGGTTCTGGAGGATGAATCCGTACCTATCGAGAGAGCCCACTTGTCCCAGGAAGAATACAACATTGGGACTGTCCGGTGCGTCCGGTAAACACGCTCACATTATGGTTCGCAGGGTCTCGTCCCTAGGTGTCTGTGCAGCATCTCTCCGTCTGACCATTCCCGTACTCGTGGAATTTCAACGACTTACAGGCACTTCCAAGCCAACTGGGCCTTCCTTGATTCGGGTCCTCTTGGAAACTTTGTCAGCCAGCTCTGGTTCCAAGTTTCATCTCCCTGATGACACCCTTTTGCAGAAACCCCATGTACTCTCCTCCGTTAGTGGCGAATGCTAAAAGATGCTATTCACTTCTGCAACAGCACCCCTCAGTCTACAGAATGGCGCTCTTACACAAGGAAACCTCTGAAGCTGCTAGTCCTGCCTCGTTCCTCTTCCGAGATTCCCTGGCCTTCCATGGTTTTCAAGAGCATGCTCCGACCTAGGACCTGGAACACGGCGAAATTATCCGATGAGGAGCCCTGCTTGCCACTCGAGATGCCTTCCGCTTTTCCGTTCTGTCTGCCCTTCGGCCTCGGCTCCCCGCTCCAGTAAAGTCTTCAAACCTCTGTCGGTCTGCCCACTCCGTACCAAGACTTGGCCGATGGTGTTTACCTGACAGACATGCCGAAACGCTGCCCCCCGCACCGCCTTTATGATTGCCCTATTGAACCGTGCACCCACCGGATAGTACTCCTCCCTCGAGCAGAGACTAACTCTTTCCGTCCCGAGACTAAACTATGACCGATATATTCAGGAGAACACCGTAAGGGCTTCATAACGCCCAAAGTCTTTTCACACGCGGGGGCTGGATTCTTTTTTTGTCGAAAAGAATGATGGGATCTCTACGACCCTGTATCGATTATCGGGGCTTAACAAAATCACTATCAACAAATCGATACCCCTGAATCTGAATCTCGGAGCTATTCGATCGCCGTGCGTGTTGGCAAATTTTTTCGCAAGTTGACCTACGGAGAGCTTACAATCTGATCCGTATCCGTAAAGGCGACGAGTGGAATAACGGCTTTCACCACCAGAGATGGGCATTTTGAATATTCTGTCATGCCTTTGCCTTGCAACGCCCCGGCTAGTTTTCCAGAATTTCGTCAACGAGGATCTTCCGCGACACTCCTTTATGTTTTTGAGTCATTGTTTACTTGGATGACACCCTGATCTCTCTCCGGATCTCAAGACTCACCGACTCCATGTCCCGCCACTGGTGCTCAAACATCTCGTGAGATCATCCAAGTTGTATGCCAAATTGGAAAAATGTCTATTTCGAACGCACCGACGTTGCCCTTCTGGGGGTACATTGTTCAAGGATTCAGGGTCTCCAGAATGGGATCCCCCTAAGCTGTACTGCAGTTTTTACAGTGGCCTCGACCTGTGGGCCTTCGGCTAATCCAACGATTTTCTGGCTTTGCAATTACTACAGCCAATTTATCTCGCACTTCTCTCACAGCTATTCGTGCCCCACTAGTGGCCCTGACGAAGAAAAATGCCAACCCCCAAATCCTGGCCTCCAGAAGCCTTCAAGAAGCCTTTGATGCACTTTCAAATCTGCATTTGCTTCGACTCCAGTCCCTGTCTCGCCAACCCGCAGCGTCCGTTCGTCCTTGAAGTGGACGCTTCCTCCTCAGCGGGGGCTGGATAGCCGTCCTCCTACAGAAAATCTGCCTCTGGAAACTGCGCACCAGTGGTTTTTTCTCTAAGACATTCTCTCAGCCACGAAACAATTCTATTGGAGACCGAGAATTACTCGCCATAAAGTTGCTCTAGAAGAATGGCGGCACTTGCTGGAGGGTCCCCCGCATCCCTATCGAAAATCTTCACAGGTCAAAAATCTCCTTTATCTACAGTCCGCGCAGCGACTAATCCTCGTCAAGCCAGTTGTACCCCTTTCTTCGCCCGCTTTAACTTTTTTCCTGCAAATTTTCGGCCAGCAGAGAAGAACGTCAAGGGCGGATGCCCTTTCTAGATCCTCGGATTACTGTGTCTCAGAACCGCCGTTGCAACACAATAATCCCCCAGAACGTCTCCTCCATTACGCCCCCGTGGGTCCTTAAACATCTACCTCCGGGAAGACCTTGTCCGCCCGCCTTTGCTGCGGCCCAGAATCCTGAGGTGGGGAACATTCTTCCCGAACTGCTAGGCATCCAGGAGTCCATAAGTCCTGCATCTCTGGTTTTCCCGAAATACTGGTTGACCCACCCTTGCTCAACGGATGACAGGGACTATTGTGCTGTCCTGCTCCTCCTGTGCCCGAAATAATGTTCCTCCCTCAAACCCGCGGCCTCCTGCTGCTCTCCCTGTTCCCGGAAAAAACACTGGACCCATGTCCGCCATGGACTTTAGTCCACAGATCTCCCGCCCACAATCTGGAAACAACGGTCATCTGGGTGGTGACCGATCGCTTTCTCCAAAATGGCTCCACTTAATCCCACTGCCTGGGTTACCCTCTGCCCCCCAGCTGGCACCAACATTTTTTCCATCAAGTTTTTCCGTTTGCACGGTCTCTCCCGTTGCATATTGACTCTGACAGGGAGTCCAGTTTATTGCCAAATTTGGCGGCTTTGTGCTGTCAGTGCAATCAAGTTTGGATTTTTCATTCTGCATACCACCCTCAAACTAACAGGCAGGTAGAGAGGGTTAACCAGGTGATTGGCACCAACTTGCGGCACTTTGTGTCCCGCTTCGTCAGGATAACTGGTCCATCTTCTCCCCTGGCAGAGTTTTTCTTATAACTCTTTAGATATCGCAATCCGCTGGGGCCTCCCCCTTTTTTGTCGTTTTTTGTGGGTTTACATCAATGCCCACCTCCTCCCCGTGGCTACTCGTCTCTTGTCCCTGCCGTGGACTCTCTGGCGCTCACACGACATGGCCCTACTATACAGCCTCTGCCCGCAACCAAGCGTCAGCTGACAGGTACCGTAGGCCCCCGCCGCCTATTTTGAGCCAGGGCGACCGGGTTTGGTTAATCCCGCGAAAGTACATCCTCTTTATAGTGTGCCTATTTACAAGTGGGTCCCAAATACCTTTGGGCCTTTTGTGTACTTCTTCGCTTCTGAAACCCCAGTCTCCTATAAGCTCTGCTTGCCCCCGCTCTACGTATCCCGAACGCGTTTCACGTGTTCCCTATCCTCAAGTCGGTGTCGCTGAACCGCTTCTCCCGGAGATCTGTCTCGCCTTCCCTCCTGTTGCTAATACTGATCAACATCTTTGAGGTCAAGGAGGTGCTGGCAGAGAAGACTGTGAGGGGTGTAAGCGGTTCTTCTTATTGACTGTAAGGGCTTCAGTCCCCTGAGGAGCGTTCATGTGGAACCTTCGCCAACCAGTCCCCTGAACTCCTCTCTAAATTCCAAAGGAAGAGGGGAGGCTAAGGGGGGGTGGGGTTCTGTCCCGCACGTCATTTCGGCGCCCGCGGCTCGCCACGGCCCCGTCCACCCGGCGCTTACGTGGTCCGGCGCGGGTGCCGCGGCTGCCCGCAGCCGTGGTCCTTCAGGCCTCTTGGCAGAAACCCGACTTACCAGTCCCCGCTCCTCCTGTCTTCCGTCTCTGACAACCGCCGTGTGCGTGCCCGTTGCTTAAGTCCGCGCGACGTGCTTGACTGGATTTAAAGGGCCAGCGCGCCGTTAATTGATTATTGACGCCCGCTGGTTCTATTTTTAGGTAATACCGCCCCCCACACTCTCTGCCAGTTTTGATGGTGTGCTTACCTTGCTCTAGAGAGTGTATTGCTGTTCCGCCTGATTAACCCGTGTACGATCCGCTCTGCTTTACGTTTCCTGACCTTGCCTGTTTGCCGCCGCCCTGACCGCTGCCTTGTCCTCTGACCACGACCTCTGCTCGCCTGTCCCTGACCTCCTGCCTTTCCCCGACTACGTCCTCTGGATCAACGTTCTGTACACGCAGTACCCCTGGCCGCCATCGCAAGCCAGTCACGTCAGGGTAACGACCTGGGAGCCTCACCGCCGTCAGCAAGTCCCATCCCGCTTGCGGCGGGCTCCTGGTGAAAACCGTGGCTACTTAGACCTCCGTTCCCTGGCGTGGCTTAAGCTACATCCTTGCGTTGGTCCAGGCACTCACCAAACCCGTTACAATGCCTTTGATGCAAGAGGTAAAAATTGGTTACAAAAGCCTGCAAGGCCTCCACAGTGCAATAGCTCATCGCCATAACAGTCCAGCAAACCCTACTAAAGTAGACAGACGGTCCCCCCTTGCAAAAGAAGTTGCATTGTCAAAAAAGCTTTAATTTTTTAAGCTTTTTGGAACTGGACTTCAGCTGATTGACACAGGGTTGTCTTCTCCACTGAGTCGCGTTTTCTGTGTTATCGAACAGATGGGTGTTGACATGTCAGCCAAGAAACATCAGAGAGCACATATCCATATCCTGGAAAAACCCGGCAACCACCAGGCCCTTTATTGGTCATTTCCGGGCCATCTAGCTGCTGTCCATGCTGTACACATGTGTTACTCTGGATATTAGCTAGTGGTCATAATAATGTGTTTTATTACAAATTCACCCATATATATACACGAGTGAAGGGAAAACAAAGCTGCTAAGATCGTTAGAGCATTGGTCTTCATTAATTGTACCACAGTAAAAATCCAAGCTAATACAGAACTATTTTACTAGCACCTATGCATAAATCATAAAATGTGTCCTCCAAATTGCAGCGTGAACTTACACTGTGCAATGTAAGGCTCTGCCCTGGTTTGGCTGGTCGGGAACGGGTACAGGAGGCGACACATTGTGCTGCTGCGAGTGAAAGTTTTCCCTTAAAAACCTGTCTAAAATGATTTTTTTCACACACGTGTCATATACACCTGTCTGTTCACCATAATCATCGTAAATTTCATCACAATTGCTGCTTCCTGGAGAAGGAAAGGTTTAACACAAAATAGTAAAAAAAAATACAAAAATGAATTGACACTTCTGATTCATCTAGTAATGAGACAAGCTATTTAAAGAATGAGAAAAAAATCCACTGGTGAATTTTTCAACAGTCCTCTCAACTCAAAGGTTTTTTTTCACCACAATGATTAGGGAAATATAAATGAAGATTATTACCAAATACATTGCTGTTTTGATTTTGCTAGAGTACACAAGTTTTGGCTATTCTTGGCGACCAACCACCTCTTATCTGATTGCTCAAGCTCCCCTCTCTGATCATGATGTGTTATCTCTAGGACAGGAGCTTGTTCATTTAGGTTGCAGGGGTTGTCTCATCACGCTGTTTCAATGCCAAGAGCAGATTCAGATTAATAAATGGTGTCTCTTCGGGTCAGGCTATGACAGTGATTAGCATATCAGCTCGACATTCAAAGCTCTGCTAATAGCACTGAAATGAACAGGAAGTTATCTTAAGTGCAGAAGCTACAGAGCAAAAATAAAAAAAACAAAGGAGACTAATTACTTGTCTGAGATAACACCTTGTTCTCAAGTTCCACGCCGACCTGTTGTCATCCTTTTTTAAGAAAGAAAAAGCAAAAGAAGGGAGAGCAGGACAGTAAGCTAGAGAAAACTGTGTGCACTCAGAGCAGTTAAAATCTCTCAACAAGGCCCAAAATAATAATGTAATGTAGTTAGAAAAACCCTTCAATTACTGTTCCCTACATGTTTAAAGCTAATCTTTGTAGTTAGACAACCTCTTTAATGACAAGTATTAACCTTCAGAACTCTGTAGCTTTGTACACTACAGATTCTAAACTTCTTGCACTAATGTCTCTATAAGGGTCTTTCCACACAACAAGCATTTTCAGTCAGAATCCACACAGATTTTGACTTGAAATACTCATCTAAAACCAAATGTAAAATCATCTTGATAGACCTCAATAGAAAATACATGTTGAAGTCTATACCACTCATATATTTGGAGGTAAGTTTTTAAGAGTAAAAAAAAATTTGGAACTTAGATCAACACTGGAGCACAATGGGCTGAACTTGACAAATGTCTTTTTTCGGCCTTACAAACTATGTTACTATGTTCAATCTTCTGCCGTATTCCACGTCAAAAAACGCACCAAAACATGTCGGGTCTGCGAGAAATAGGACATGACATGGAATCCGAAGGAAAAAACAACCCAAAAATCCACATGAAATATGTCCAATGCTGTTTTCAGTGGTAGAATCAGATGAGAATCCTACAAGTAAATTTTACTTGTTGTGTGGACACACCTAAACAGGAATAACTAGGAATAGCAAAGCTGATATGCGAATCACTGCTATAGAACCACCAATAGCCTGCCCCATATCTCAGACTTATGGATCTGATGGATTGACATGATGGACAAGGGTTAGAATACTGGTGTTAACTGCAGTCAAACCAGAAAAATACAGTATAATTAGAATAACTACATAATACAGGGCAGTTGATACTATGCAGAGTAATAACCTTTCTTTCAGAATTTGGATTAATACTACAGTCATGGCCAAAAGTTTTGAGAATGACACAAATCTTATATTTTCACATGATCTGTTGCCCTCTGGTTTTGATGTGTGTTTGTCAGATGTTTTTATCACATACAGAAATACAAGTGCAATCATATTATGATTAACAAAAGCTTTTATTGACCGTTAGAATGAGTTAATGCTGCAAGTAAAATTTTTTGCAGTGTTGACCCTTTTTCTTCAGGACCTCTGCAATTCTCCCTGGCATGCTCTCAATCAACTTCTGGACCAAATCCTGACTGATAGCAGTCCATTCTGCACAATCAATGCTTGCATTTTGTCACAATTTGTTGTTTTTGTTTGTCCACCCGTCTCTTGATGATTGACCACAAGTTTAAAGGGGATTAAGATCTGGGGAGTTTCCAGGCCATGGACCCAAAATCTCCTGTTTTGTTCCCTGAGCCATTTAGTTATCACCTTTGCTTTATGGCAAGGTCCCTCCATCATGCTGGAAAAGGCATTGTTAAACACCAAACTGCTCTTGGACGGTTGGGAGAAGTTGCTCTTGGAGGACATTCTGGTACCATTCTTTATTCATGGTGTGTATTTAGGCAAGACTGTTAGAGAGCCGATTCCCTGGCTGAGAAGCAACCCCACACATGAATGGTTTCTGGATGCTTTACAGTTGGCATGAGAAAAGACGGGTGGTATCGCTCACCTTGTCTTCTCCGAACAAGCTGTTTTCCAGATGTTCGAAACATTCGGAAAGGGATTCATCAGAGAAATGACTTTACCCCAGTCCTCAGCAGTCCACTCCCTGTACCTTTGGCAGAATATCAGTCTGTCCCTGATGTTTTTTCTGGAGAGAAGTGGCTTCTTGGCTGCCCTCCTTGACACCAGGCCTTGCTCCATGAGTCTCCGCCTCACAGTGCGTGCAGATGCACTCACACCTGCCTGCTGCCATTCCTGAGCAAGCTCTGCACTGCTGGGAGCCCGATTCCCAAGCTGAAACACTTTTAAGAGACGGTCCTGGCTCTTGCTGGTCTTTCTTGGGCGCCCTGGAGCCTTTTGGCAACAATGGAACCTCTCTCCTTGAATTCCTTGATGATGCGATAGATTGTTGACTGAGGAGCAATCTTTCTAGCTGCGATTTTCTCTTCCCCGTTTAGGCCAGTTTTGTGCAGTGCAATGATGACTGCACATGTTTCTTTAGAGATAACCATGGTTAACAGAAGAGAAACAATGATGCCAAGCACCAGCCCTTTTAAAGTGTCCAGGGGGTGGATTCTTACTTAATCATGACAGATTGATTTTCCAGCCCTGTCCTCATCAACCCCACACCTCTGTTAATGGAGCAATCACTGAAAAAGATGTTAGCTGGTCCCTTTTAAGGCAGGCCTGCAATGAAGTTGAAATGTGTTTTTTGGGGGAAAAAGTTCATTTTCTAGGCAACTATTGACTTTGCAATTAATTGCTGTTAAACTGATCACTCCCTTTATAACATTCTGGAGTATATACAAATTGCCATTATAAAACCTGATGCAGTAGACTTTGTAAAAATTAACATTTGTATCATTCTCAAAACTTTTGGCCATGACTGTATATGTATTAGTCACATTACTTCTCTACAACTTACCTTCTAGGATTCTACGCAGCACTGAGTCTTTGTCATCCAGCAATTGTGTGCCTGATGTTAGACAATCATCTTTGACTTGTATCATTTTAGTATCTGTAAGGATTAAAAGGAACACGAAATTTAGAAAATGCACACACATACAAATATCCAAGCAATTCCTTTATTTAACTCTTCTCTCCTTGGAGCCTATTTGGTCTTATATTGCAGTTAAAATTTAAAATTAAACATTTTCTCCCAGTTTCTTTTCACAACCTGGGTGTAAAACAACTGGCTGCAGCAGGAGTCTCCCCCTTTTCTATGTCTATAATGCACAAGGATGATTAAAGCCCCATCCCCTTAATCGTTTTCAAGTAAAAATGCAAAAGATTACTAGAAAAAATTACTCGTGTTATTTGCAGAATTTTAGCAAGACTTTTTGTTTGGAGAAGGTACAAAAAATCCTGTAAATCACGGGAGGCGGTCAAAAGACGGTGAGCAGTCGTTAAAGGGGTTGTCTCACTACAGGGTTTGCTTTTTATGTTAAAGATCTTGTAAAAATAAGTCACTCTGCAACATGTGTCCATTAACACTGTCCTACCTATTCCTAGATATCCCCTCTTGTATGGGCTGCATCAGCTCCTCAGGTCACTATAGCTACAGACCTGTTCAATCTCTCATGATAGGCTGCCAGCACTGGTTGCTATAGCTACAGACCTGCTCATTCTCTCCTGATAGGCTGCCAGCTCTGGTCGCTATAGCTACAGACCTAGTGTCCTCAGCAGCTCGTGACTGCAGGCCAGTAAAGTCAGTAAACACGACCCTGAATTAAAAAGTCAAACTGAGAAAACAGGACTGAGATAAAATGAATCGATGTAGTGAGACAACCCCTTTAAGAGGTTAAACATAATCTTACATACATGTTAAGCTCTGGTATAAACTGCACTGTAAATCACTGAATGTTCAAAGGTATTTCAGAAAAAAAGTAAATCATTTATATAACAGCTGAAAAGGGGGAAAGAAAACTTGAAGTAACCTTTGATCTGCAAATATGTAGAAATCGTGAAATGCAAACCACTAAGTGACAGGTATGAATACAATTCTTTTAGTTGTATTTTTGGACGTGTTCTACTTTATTTCACTTAATGTCCCCATGGATGTAACAATTTGGCCAAGATGTGGCAAGCATTGCAATTCTTTATTTAATCGAAATGTCTGTTAGGAATAACACATATGCATATATGTCTTTTTCCTACAGAAGATCATTTATAGAGTGGGAAATATTGTGCACCTTTAGGCTAGGTCTATACTGCATTGGACAAAAAACACACTGAAAATCAAATCCTAAAACCATTTATAAAACTGAGGTTTTTGTCCAGTGCATGTCAAAAACAACTAAATAAAACACAGGGTTTTTTTGAGCATTTTGCGTTTTTTTTCTGCTTTTTTGGACTGTTTTTGGGAATTTTTTAATATATGCAAAATCCATATACCTTGTTAAAGATCGGAGCAGTTTTTCAACCAAAAACCGCTAAAAGACAGACTCCAATAGTAAATTTTCTGCCCTGCTCCATAGTTTTTTTGCAACATGTTACAAAAAACGACCAGCAGCGAAAGTGAGCAGCAAAAAAAATTCTGTGGAGACAACAGAATGTTTTTAATATTAAAGTCTATGGGACCTGTTTTAGAAAATGAAAAAAATACTGAAAAACGACTGAAAAGCTGTGCTGTGGAGACATAGCCTTACAGTGCAGCTCAAAAGAGATAATATTCCTTATTCAGGAGTGGCACCATGGAGGTGTTGACTCACTGAGCTTTGCAATTTGTTTAGGAGTAAAGCCAAGCCAGATACTCATCTACAGACACCTGTTTTGGTGTTTAGCCATCATCAGTGCAGAGTACAGTACTGGCTGACTGGTTAGGAGGCTTTAGACATATCTCAAATGGGATAATGTTCCTTATTAGGTAGAGGCACCATGAAGACTTATAATACTTAATATATTCAGGTAAAGGAAAAAGAGCTAGAACTCTGCACCAACTATTGGATGTAGCATTACTCAAGTTGCATCTAACTTACTGAGACTTGCAATGTGATTAGGAGTGAAGTCAAAGCAGTTACTCTTCTATAGACAGTTGTTTCAGGGTTTAACCCTAATCAGTAGAAAGGACAATACTGGCTGGATGGGTGAGAGGCTCTAGACAAAGTTTAAAAGGGGTAATGTTCTACATTATGGATAGACACCATGACGCTGCATGGAAACTTACACACCATGATTGTTTGCCTATTTGTATGGATTTCTGTATATACAATACATTACTTTATTTAACTACATATTTACAGACCCCCAGTAACACCGCTGTTGTGTTGGCACTGGTCTGTTGGAGGGGGCGGGGCATATATTTTAGGTGAGGCGTGGTTAGAGGTGTGTCCTGGTGTGACATTTGTTTGGATGTGGTCAGAGGCCTGGCCTCATGTGATGTCTTGTTTGGGCGTCGTTAGAGGCGTAGCATGATGTGTTCTTCTTTACAGTCTCTAAAAGTTGGGAGGTATGGGAAAATTAAACCTATTTCCCTGTTTTTCTGAGAGAAATCATCTGATTTGCTAATAACATGTATTTGAGAAGTCTTATAATTTCATCTATATTTCTCCTATAAATTTTTGTGTGGTGGTGATAGGTACTCTTGAAGTCACATTTGGTTCACTGAGCCAATAGGAGGCAAATTTTCTGGCTTGGCTTTCCTCCTAATCACATTGTAAAGCTCAGTGAGTCAGATGTGACTTGAGGAACGCTAGATCCAATAGGTGCTGTGGAGTACTAGCTCTTCTCTTGAGCTTATTTGAATATATTTCCATTGTGCAGCATGCATTTTTCTAGATTGAATGCTACAATTGTAGCATTCATGATTAACGGCCGATAGAAATGTTAAAGCATGTACAATAACAGTTCAGGGGCAACACTATGGCCTAGTGGTTAGCACCACGGCTCAGTGGTTAGCTCCGCTGCTATCAGGGGCGTCGCTAGGCTAGTTTATTCGGGGCACAAGCCCCGAACAATCCTGCCTGTGCCCCGAGTCTCAGCCCGTCGGGTTGCAGGCAGCTGCTATGTGCCTGCAGCCCCCGCGATCTCCTGAGCTGTTATGTGAATCCTCTAAACACACAGCTCAGAGCCATTATTCAGTGCAGGGAGGGGGAGGGAGAGCGACTGCACGCGTTGCCGGCGTTTAGCAGGGAGGAGGGGGCGCCTGTCACTCCCGGTGGCTCCTGACTGTCAGGACTTCCTGTGCTGCAGCCGCGCTGAGCACGAGAGCCTGGCAGTCAGGAAGCAGTGAGTGAGGGAGCTCTGCCCCTGCTGTGCACTGCTCCAGGGTCCCTGACCCATGCAACTACTCAGCCTTGGAGCAAAAGCAGCAGCATCATTCATCATCCCCAGGTGCCCAGGGAGGTTCAAGTGAGTGAGTAGCCTCACTGTAGAGACCTGTGCTAGATAGTATAATAAGGGCAACACCACATAAACTTCATAAATATGAATTGTACTTAATGTATATATGCATGTGTGTGTATATATGTGTATTTATGTATGCATGTGTGTGTATATATGTGTATTTATGTATGCATGTGTGTGTATATATGTGTATTTGTGTATGCATATGTGTGTATATATGTTTGTGTGTATGCATGTGTGTATATATGTTTGTGTATATGTGTATATATGTATGCATGTATGTGTATATGTGTGTATGTGTATATGTGTGTGTATGTGTGTATATATATATATATATATGTGTGCATGTTTGTGTGTGAATATATATATATATATATATATATATCTTTGTGTATATGTGTATATATATATATATGTGTGTGTGTATGTGTGTGCATGAATATGTGTGTACATGTGTATGTACTGTATATATGTGTTTATGTGTATAAACACACATATCCACAATATTACCCTTTTTTCGTCACTAAACATAATCCTGCCTGGTTTTGTCCTTTACACATGTAAACTACCGCCTGATGATGAATTGTATCTGAATATAATTTTTTTTTTACCCGTCATTCGTCAGGGTTGCGTACGTTTTTTTAGCTGCTGCAGCCAGAAAAAGGGTACTTCACATGGCATAATTGCGGGGTGCGTTTTGTGGTGTATTTTCCCTTTTAAAACGCTCTCTATGAAAGCTATGAATTACCATGTCGTCTTCTCCGGCGTACAATCCGATGGGGATTGTACGCTGGAGGAGAGAATTTACAGTCCACCCGATAGAAGCAGCAGTTCTTGGAGCGTGAAAAATGCCGCGTGAACCCCGCCCTACTGAGCAAAACTTAAAACAAAGGGCCCGAGCCCCGGATGTTTTGGGACCCTAGCAATGCCCCTGGCTGCTATGCAGTGCTTGGGTCCTGGGTTGGAATCATATCAAGGGCAGTATCTGTGTGGAGTTGTATATATGTGAGTTTCTAGGTACTCTGATTTACTTCCACACTCCAAAAACATACTAATGGGTTAATTTGGAAACTAGATTCTTAGCCCCAATAAGTGCAGGGACCAAAGTAAGTTGCGATGATCCTGTACAGCGCTGCAGAATATGTTAGCGCTATATAGATCAATAAAATTAAAGCATGCAAAAAATAGCATTGGTTGTTATTGATGGTTTTTGCTAACAAAGGAATAACAATTGTCCTTGAGGATTGTAAAATGGTCAGATCACTGAATGGATTTTTCAGGTTTGGAAAACACCTGTGCATGGATTTGTTTCTGGTATTGCAACTCAGCTTTGTTTATGTCACTGGGACTGAGCTGCAAACTAGAAACAAACCAATAGATAAAATTAGCAGTGTTTCTGGAATAAAAGCTACCGTGAGCTTCTAACCCTGGACATCCAATTAAGAATAACACTAAGGCAGGGTTCACACGGCTTATTCACGGCGTAATTGTTGGACGTATTTCGCCCGCAATTACGGCGTGTGCTTTAGAGTGGGGGGGGGGCCTCAGCCTGCCGGCCCCATAGACATTCATTATTCACGGCGCGTATACGCCGTGAATAATTGACATGTCACTTCTCTCCCCGCTCGCCGTATTGTGCGGGCAGGGAGAGGAGACGTAATCCATAGTTCTCTATGAGAACTGTGAATTACCGTAATTACCAGGACTTATCTCGCCCTGTATTTAGCGCAGTATGGCGCTAAATACGGGGTGAGATACGTCCCATTTTAAGCCGTGTGAACATAGCCTAAGGGTACGTTCACACGGCATATTGGATCCGTTTTGGCTGCAGTAGGAACTCACCCTTTCGTTTTAAATAAGGCGTCTGCTGCGTCAAACAGATCAAGAACTGATATGACAATTCTTTGAACGGGTCCGAAAGACGCATCAGAAAGACGCATGTAAACACTTATCGGTGATCACTGGTCTGAACGCCAATGTATGTTTTACATTGAAAGCAAAGTAAATCACACTGCACATTCTTAGATGTGTATTTGAGTCCGTTTAGGGTCCGAAACACAGATCCAAACACACATCTATAAATGGATCCTACACACCATGTGTACATCTCCTAGGTGATACATGTC
Organism: Phyllomedusa bahiana; assembly: GCA_025379985.1. Lineage (NCBI taxonomy): Eukaryota > Metazoa > Chordata > Amphibia > Anura > Hylidae > Phyllomedusa > Phyllomedusa bahiana. Next base: position 96,114 of record JAODAL010003483.1, read on the forward strand.
TTACAGGGCTTTTCACCCTTTCCTGGAGTAAAATACGCAAAAGTGAGTGGTGTGCGATGTTTTGCGCATTAAAAAGTGTTGACCAATGCGCCAAACATGTGGGGGTGTTCTGGAGGCATGTCGAACTACATTCGAACTATTACACACATTTCTGAATGTGGCTTGTCAAAATGAGGCAGACTTGGAACAGGCAGTTCTATTTCAATGTGCTCTGCCTGAGCCTGAAAACTCAAAGTGGAGCCAGATTTGCTGTTAGGGCAAAAAATGTCTCTTATTCCTCAATTTACACCAGTACAATAATAATAATCAAACTATAGAAAATCAAATTATTTAAATTAAAAAAGCATATAAAATTAATATAAACATATATATTATCCCAAAAATATAAAAATATCTCCTATAAAATGTATTTAAAATTAATAGAATCTAAAATAAATTTTACATTAAATAACCCACTGATGTTGCTGTTCAGATTTTTTACATTTTAACCCCTTAATGACCGCCCGCCGACTTTAGACGTCGGCTGGTGCGGGTCGTTCGTCTGCAGCGACGTCTTTAGACGAACGACCCACACCAGCTGATGTCTAAAGCCGGCGGGCGGTCGTTCAGGGGTTAAAATTAAAAAAATCTGAACAGCAACATCAGTGGGTTATTTAATGTAAAATTTATTTTAGATCCTATTCATTTTAAATACATTTTATGTATTTTTATGTATCTTTAGACGTCGCAGCAGACATCGGAGTTTGCGCCGCCCGGTGTAGTACAGCCCCGATCCCGGAGCAGCTCCTGCGAGCACCAGGCAGCGGAGGAAATCTCCGCAACCCGGTGCTTTAACCCTTTAATTGCGGCGATGTGTTACCGCAGCACAATCAAAGGGTTCCTCTGCTCTGTTGGGTGATCGGAACACCCGGTGACCCGACAGAGCCCGGAGAACGGCTGCACAGTCAGCTCTGGGGACCTAGAGTGGCCCCAGAGCTGTCTGTGTACTAAGCCAGTGACCAGGACTCACTGGGTGCTGTCCTAATCACTGCCTGTGTCAGACTGACACAGATTAGAAGGTATTCGCATTTATGATTATGATAATACATATAATAAGTGTAAAAAAAAATAAAAACAAATGTTAAACAGTTCTCCCTTCATGGGAGTAAAAAAAAAAAAAAAAAAGTAAAAAAAAACCATAAAAAGTGTAAAAAAAATAAAAAAATAAATAATAAAATAAAAATAAATATTTCATAAAAAATAATTGTGCATAAATTACACGCACGAAAAAACCTACACATATTTGGTATACACTCGTCTGTAATAACCTGTAGAATTAATCTAACAAGTTATTAAGTGTGAAATGTGAAAGGTGAAAAAATAAAAATAAAACAAAAATACTGCAATTATTTATAAGTGAACTTAAACTATTCCCCCATAAAGTACATCTCGTCTTGAATAAAACGAGGCCTCATACAACTGCATCATTGAAAAAATAAAAAAGTTACAACTGTTGAAACTGTTGAGGCAAAAACTAAAAAAAATGTTCTGGTCATTAACTACTTTTCAGCCATTCGGCTTAAGGGGTTAATTTTTTACTACTTTAAATGAAAAACATTTCATTTCAGACAGATGGTGATCAGTGTTGAAAATTATTTTTGCTGCTCTCATCCTTTATTCTGCATACAGCAAGAGCCAGCACAGCACAGGTATTGCTGGGACCTGGGGTCCTCCAGGCAAGATCAGTACCATAGTTTCTATTCACTGACATGCTATTCTAATGACTTTTATTTGCAGCCTATCTATAGCCTTTACACATGTTTGGAGCATTACTTATGCGCCAAAGTTCCGTAATGCGCCAAACAGACAGGCGAGGCGTGATGAACTTTACACACCATTTATGAACGCACAAAATACTTTCATAGATTCAGGTGCATTATACACTTCCCACAATGCACTTCGACGCGCCTATTTGCATAGATGTCTCCCTAAAAGTCTTAATACAGTCACCTTTATTCGTGACCATTCCCTCGCTGCTGCTGTTGCCACATCTGCTTGTAACTCTATGTTATGGCGGATCACGTGAAGTCAACCCATCACAGAGCGATGCAGTGATATCTCCATAAAACCGGTGTAATAGGGTAGCTTACCACAGGAACAGTGAGGAGTTTTAAAGTTGAGTATACTATTTTGTGAATTTACTATTTTTTTTTATCCCTGCAAAATCCCATTAAGTTACTGCTTTGTAAAAGAGGTGTTACAGCTCACAAGTCCATTCTACTGATGATAAATAAGACCAGTAACAAATCATGGCATGCTCTATCACAAGCAGGACTCTATGGCAGGTTTGACAAAAGCATATTTACCGTTGGCCACATCAGCAATACGGTCGGAATCATAGGTATGTTTGAGTCCTTAGATGGAGAGTACGGTGATGTTATAGCTGTGCCACTGCCTGTGAGTTACTGAACATAGAGATGTGGACGTGCATGCTAGAGCTCCAAATCCAATATGGCACCTCTTCTCTGTGTTGGTGCCAGTGACTCTGCCAAGCACTGGTTGCATCCTCTCAGGGGCCACATTATATGACATGGATGTCTGGATTTGTCCCACAGAACTTAAAGGGGATGTATCGCTTCCTTACTTCGGCTGATTCACACTTCTCTCAGCTTCCCAGCTCTGTGAATGCAGGGGTGTTTCTTCCCCTCCCAGCTGGATGACATCATCCCCCCTTCACTGCTGGCCTGAGACTCCCCCCCCCCCTCCCCTCTGAATCCACATATCACTGTGTCTCTCCCTATCAGTCTTATTTTATAAGAGCTGTATACATACCACAGGCTGCATTCAATCTAATCTGAGCACTGATCTCTCACAGCTGGAGATGTATTACAGCTTTCTAAGACCGGCACAGATCTGCGTGTATGCAGGAGAGTTAGGCACAGGGACAAAACTGACATGTTTTCTCATTGTACAATCTGCTGCAGTCTGTTTCTGCTAGGTGTGGAGACAGAAAATGCTACGGCCCCTAACTCTGAGTCAGAGACACAGCTCCGTGAATCGACCCAGGGGCTGTACAGAATGTAAATGAGCTCTCAGCTAGTGAATTGCAAGGAGGAGGGATTCGACCCACACTGGATATCAGTGTAAATAAAAACACGAGATAAGGAACACTGTGAGAACAAGGCAGCTTTGCTAATGACATCCAATTGCAAAGTTGCTTGTTTTCACTGTCCCCTTATTCTGAAGACCATTTAATGAAACAATAACACCCCTTTAAGTGTGACACAGGTGCTCTATGACTAAGCTGCAGTATATTATATATTATATATGTTTACTTGACAGTTTGGATTCTTCAGCCGGAATGACAAATGTATATGTGAATATTCTTTCTTGATACAAAAATGTTGCATTGCTGGTCCTTACTGAAACTGCAAAATATTCCTACATTCTCTAATACCTTGAGTGTTTCTAAAATAAATACTCACTTTTTACAATTTGCTGTTTGCAGCTTTTTTATGCTCGTAAAAACAAAATATTCTGGCAGATTCATTTTCACACCCAGTGTGCAAATCATGTGCCTTATTAAAACCAACCAAATTTTGCAACAAATGTTATCTTCCCACGTGTTGGCCTTGACTTTGTCCTCCATCTTCCACCTTCCAACTCTCTCTCAAGCCCCTCTAGATAGGACTTCTTTTAGACTAGTTTGTGGTCATATTATATTTACATTTTTATGTTTGTGTTATAAAATGGCCTTTATTATTTTTCATATTATTATTTTCCTATTCTGTGTTTTTATTAATAGGTTATATAGAACTTTGGAAAACGAAAAAAAAAAATATAAAAAGGGAATTGTGTTTAACGTGAATGACCTGAACTAAATTAGAGTTTTTATGTATAGTGGCATCTTGACTTAGAGTGTCTTGACATAAGAGTGTTTTGAGATAAAAGTAGTTGCTTGGTCAAATTTTTGCTTTGAGTTAAGAGTGAATATTTGAGTTAAGAGTGAAGAAGAGCAGACATGCATTGCAGCAGCTCTTGCTCAAAAGCTCCTGATCTATAGCCATCTGTGAATTTTAAACAAGTAATCTGCCCTGCAAACCATCTGCCATTACGGCAATATTGTGTGAACCCATCCTAAGTGAAGGGAAAAAACTGAGAATTTAAGTTTAACGATCTCCTCCACCTCCATCTCTGGCAGCACCTTCATCTGACTTTCAAGGTAAATGCACTGAATTAAACCACCTCATTTCTTTACATTCTCTTTTGTTATACTGTATACAATATATTTATATAGAATAAATGTTTGTTAATAAACAAGTAAAAAAGATTTGGACTGCATGGAACAGATTAATTTCTATGGAGAAATTTGAGTTAAGAGCAAGCACAAAACAAGGTACCACTGTATTCCGTAGTCTACAATAGTGGCTCTGGTGTTTGTGCTTTATGCGTCCAGACCAGATGTATCCAATCTCTTATAGGACTTTATCCACTTTCAAACACAACATATGATTTTAATACAGCCTAAATATTTAAAGGGACAGCCATAGCAACCCATTATCTCTGCATGACCACAACTCTGTGTGGGGGGACAGAGGTGGCCTCCTCCCGAAGTCCAGCCATTTCGATGCTATGGCCAAGTGGTTAATGGCCAGGATCAGTTATTCCTGATCCTGGTTGTTACAAAATGGTGTCAGCTGTAATATAAAGCTGACACAACCAGGTGGCACAGGCTTGGTCCTATAGCCGACTGCTGTTTAAGTTATTATTATTAAGGCTTCATGGAGAGAAAAAACTACGAATATGACAAGAAATACGCCTTCAGGCTAAAATATAACTTTTATTCAAATTTTCTAATAAAAAGGGGGAACTAAAGTGTCCCTATAAATCCCTAATAATGCTAAGACCTAGAGAAAAGTAGGGGTACAGCCCTGAAAAAGGACGACCCTACTCAGGAACCTGCCTACCTTGCATCGCATACCTTGCCAATGTATCTCTCCGGACATCATGGATCTCAGCAATAGTTATCAGGCAGTTTCATCACATATGGACTCTCATTGTTAAAGGGACTTAAGTTTCCATCTCTTTGAAATTTTGTAGTTGTTCCCCGATAAACCCGCTATATCTTTTCCGGGGGAAACGCGTCGGAACATGGATGGAAGTAGATCAAATACATATATAGAGTCCTAATTTATGGCAATTTAGCCCTCCCTGCATATATCTTTGTGCTGGAACATGGAACATAGATGGAACGTAGATTAATATATACATGGCAATCTAGCTTTTTCTGCATACATTAGTGTGCTGAAATATATTAAGATATATTTATCTTTTTATATGTAGGTTTACTATATCATAACCCTACTCCTAGATTACAACACACATTTGTGTTTTGTTCAGCGCATATCTTTGTGCTTAAGTATTGTAATATCTGTCTTATATTTATTTATTCTTGCTTCGTTTTTCTTTGGCATTTCTATTTAGTTTTCTTCATCACAAGGTTGCACTTTATTTTTTTGTTTAAGTAGTTATTTCTTTAGTTATAGTCTTTGTAGTATTAAATATCATTTTGTAGATAGAGTAGGGATTATCTTTAGGGAAAGGTAGGTTAGGTTCCTGAGTAGGGTCGCCCTTTTTCAGGGCGGTACCCCTACTTTTCTCTAGGTCTTAGCATTATTAGGGATTTATAGGGACACTTTAGTTCCCCCTTTTTATTAGAAAATTTTAATAAAAGTTATATTTTAGCCTGAAGGCGTATTTCTTTTCATATTCGTAGCTTTTTCTGTTTATAGTCTGCTTACGCCGGGCCCTCATATCTCAGGTGCACTCTTCACCAGTTATCTTTAAAAGAGATTCCGTAGTTTTTTATTAAGGCTTCATGGAAGCAGAGGTGTTACAGCTCACAAGTCCATTTTACTGACGGATAAATAAGCCCGGTAACAAATCATGGCATGCGCCATCATAAGCAGGACTCTATGACAGGGTTGTCAAACTCATATCTACCGAGGGCCACATCAGCATTACGGTCGACCTCAAAAGGCTGTTGGAGGGCCTTAGTGGGAGAGTACGGTGCTGTTATAGCTGTGCCAACACCTATGACTTACTGAACATAGAGATGTGGACGTGCATGCTAGAGCTCCAAATCCAATATGGCACCTGTTCTCTGTGTTGGTGCCAGTGACTCTGCCAAGCACTGGTTGCATCCTCCTGGAAAAGTGGAGAGCCAGTCCTCCTTTGTTCAGAACTTGTCCTTTCGTATGCCCTGTTTGTAAGCCCTGTGTCTGTATCTGGCCCACAGAACTTAAGTTTGGCACAGGTGCCCTAAGACATGACTAAGCTGCAGTACATTATGTGTTTACGTGACAGTTTGGATTCTTCAGCCGGAATGACAAATGTGTATGTGAATATTCTTTCTTGTAACTTACAGGAAGATACAAAAATGCTGTATTGCTGGTCCTTACTGTAAGGCCATGTTCACACGGCTTAAAATGGGCCGTATTTCGGTCCGTAATTACGCGCCGAAGTGCGCCAATTACGGGCCGAAAACGGCCCATTCATTACGGTAATTCACAGTTCTCATAGAGAACTATGGATTACGTCTCCTCTCCCCGCCCGGCGAAGCCGCCGGGCGGGGAGATAATTGACATGTCACTTTCTAGCGGCGTATACGCGCCGCTAGCAGTGATAGTCAATGGGCCGGCGAAGTGCCGGCCCCCTGCTTACTCCCCCGCTCCCGCCCCGCCCCCGTCCACACGGCTTAATTGCGGGACGTAATTTCGCCCCGCAATTACGCCGTGTGGACATAGCCTAACTGCAAAAATCTTCCTACATTCTCTAATACCTAGCGTTTCTAAAATAAATACTCACTTTTTACAATTTGCTGTTTGCAGCATTTTTATGCTCGTAAGAACAAAATATTCTGGTAGATTCATTTTCACACATAGGGCGACATGTATGTATTTTGGCGTCAGACGTAAATTTTTTTGCGCGCATTAGTAGTGTAGAATGCGCCTGAATCTATGGACCTGTTCTAGTGCCGGTCATAGATTTAGCGCTTTCTAGCTCCATAATATCAGCTCAGGTAAACCCCTTGTACCTTGCTCTGCCTGTCCGAGCAGTAATGCACCCAGTTTTGCCGTCCTCCAGTCATAAATGTGTAGAATCATAAAGTTGTAGTGCACCCTGCCTCTAGAACGCCCCCGATCTCAGGTGCATAACAAAGTGCCAGGTGCCAGCTAATGCGCCTAATTTTGGAGTGCGCCTGATTATCAATATAGTGAACGGGGCTTCACCAGTTTTTGGGCTGAAAGGACATGTCGCCCCTAGTGTGCAAATCATTTGCCTTATTAAAACTAACCCAATTTTGCAACAAATGTTTTCTTCCCCCGTGTCAGTCTTGACTTTCCCCTCCATCTGCCACCTTCCAGCTCTTTCTCAAGCCCCTCTAGATAGGACTTCTTTAGAGTAGTTTGTGCTCATATTATGTTTACATTTTTATTTTTGTTTCATAAACTGTCCTTTATTATTTTTTGTTATTATTTTCCTATTCTATGTTTTTATTAATAGGTTACATAGAACTTTGGCAAATGAAAAACAATAGAAAAAGGGAATAGACTCGTGTTTAACGTGTATGACATGATCTAAATTTGATTTTTTTTGTATAGTGGCATCTTGACTTAAGAGTGTCTTGACATAAGAGATAAGATCAGTCGCTTGGTCCATATTTTTACTTTGAGTTAAGAGCGAATATTTGAGTTAAGAGTGGAGAGCAGAGGTGCATTGCAGCAGTTCCTGCTCAAAGCTCCTGATCTATAGCCATCTATGAATTTTAAACAAGTAATCTGCTCTGCAAACCATCTGCCATTACAGCAACAGTGTGTGAACACATCCTAAGTGAAGGGAAAAACAACTGAGAATTTAAGCGATCTCCTCCATCTTTGGCAGCATCTTCATCTTTCAAGTTGAATACACTTAGTTAAACCACTTAATTTCTTTACATTCTCTTTTGTTATACTGTATACAGTATGTTTATACAGTGTACATGTTAGTTAATAAAGAAGTAAAAAAAAATTGCACTGTGTGGAAAAGATTATTGACATTTTAATTTTGTTTCTATGGGGAAATTTGAGTTAAGAGCAAGCACAGAATAAACTAAACTCGTATCTCAAGGTACCACTGTATTCTGTAGTCTACAATAGTGGCTCTGGTGTTTGTGCTTTATGTGTCCAGACCAGATGTATCCAATCTCTTATAGGTCTTTATCCATTTTCAAACACAACATATGGTTTTAATACAGCCTACATATTTAAAGGGAAAGCATATTAAAGATATAACCAATTGTTATGGCTTTTACACTTCTAGTAGCATGGTGTGGATCCTAGTACCAAGTTTAGATACCAATAAAACCTTGGTGCCCTTAGCCCACCCTCCGTTATGAGGACACTGTGTTCTGTTAAAGGGAATGTGTCTTTAGAAAATGACCTTATGTTTTTATGTTTAACAGATTTTTTAAGAATTTTTGGTTGTGTTTATATTAATTTTTATATCACTTTTTTTTTATTTATTTTTTTAAAGAATTCCTGAAATCCTGCAGTTTTCACTTTGGCCACTGGGCCTAATAACAATCTGACACTTCCTGTTTTGTAGAGAAAACTTTTCACCAGTCTCCTCATTATCAGTACAAGCAGAATTACAATTAAATGTGACACCAATGTGTAACGATTCTGGAGGTGGATCCACTGGACCACCGCAGGCGATGGCGTAAGCCCCTACCAGGGAGTGGAATCTAAGTGGGACCCGGTCTTCACCAGAGCCCGCCGCAAAGCGGGATGGCTTGCTGCGGCGGGTGTCCACCAGGTCACTACCACTGGCGGGGCTTGCCTGCGGTGGCGGCCAAGGGTGCGAGGTACAGGAACGGCAGGCAGGCTCGTAGTCGAGGACAGACAGAAGGTCAGGACAGGCGGCTCTGGTTCGTGGACGGTAGACAAGCAGGTGGTCGGGGCAGGCGGCAAGGTTCGTAGACGGTAGACGTAGCAGAGGGTCGGTACACAGGAAGGCAATACTGGAACGCTCAGGAACACTTTCACCATGGGTATGAACACCAAGGATCCGGCGAGGGCCGGCAGGAAGTGACCGGACTAAATAGGAGCAGTGCCCGGCAATGAACCAATTACCGGCGCACTGCCCCTTTAAATTCAAATCGCCGGCGCGCGCGCCTCTAGGGGCGGAGCTACGCGCCGGGACACGGAAGCAGCCTGAGCAGGAGCGTGGCCGGGTAAGTGCATGCCGGCGGGGACGGGGAGGCGAGCGGACCCCGAACCCGACGTGCGGGACGGGGCTCCGCTTGGTGCAGGAGCACGGGCGCGCCTGCGACCCGGGACAGTGGTCGCAGGGGCGTCCGTGACACAATGAGCCACAACTCACAATAGGAGATATCACAGCTCCCCCTCTCCTACTTCCTGCACACTGACTTCTTCCCAGGTCACAGTGTCTCCTACAGAATTCAATGGGTCCTCTCCGGTTTATAGACTCATATGTCCATGAAGCTCCTGTAAATGTCTCTCTAAATGCTGTTAAAAGCCACTGAATTAAGATGGCTGCCCCCTTTTCATGTATAGAAAACAGAATGAAAAAATGTACAATCAGAAAATAAAAACAACTAAGAAGAATATGGATCCGTTTTTTTTTGCTTTAATCAGTTTTTTTGCTTTAATTAGTAAAAAAAATTTGACGATAAGACTCCCTTTAAAGAACTGCTGGTTTTAAGATGGATTTACAAACTCCAATGTTCTATGTGCAAGCTTTTTGTTGTTAAAAAATACCATGGCCAGATGCATGGGTGTAACTATAGCCAGTGCAGCTACTATTGGCCCAGAGGGTGAGGGGATCTATTCATGTGCAAGAATATTGTATCTTATCTGTAGGGAATAACACCTTGTTGGCTTCTGCTATCTACCACTACTGTGTGGGTTGTCTAATATATAGTGCTAGTATTTATACCTTTGTGCATTGCTACTTATGCTTCTTGTTTGCCACAAATTGTAGAATGTTGAGGAGAGCAATGTAACGTGCACTTACAGATTTCTTCAGGGTCATGTGCATTCTCTATGCCTTTCATAGGTAGATATATCTCCATATCGGGCTGCATCGTATATTTCATCAACAAATCAGTTGACAGGTTTGCCATCGGTTCGTATATACTTTGATCTTCATTGTCATGCATTAGTTCCTCCTTAATATGACTTTTCAACATATCAGCAGTTTCCTTTATTGCATAAAATATAAAAATATGATTTTATAAATGTATTTGTAAAGGTGGTTAAGGTGTTTTCTAGTCAATCTAGTTAATCTATGACAAATGGGTCTGTGACTGGGAGAAAATGAATGATAATTGGTTTTACATAATGATAAAAGTAATTAGGTTTTCACCCAAAACTGAAAAATGACCCAATATTAGAAAAGTAATTTTGAATTGTCAGTATCTGAAGTTAAGTAACTGTTTCTTTGTGATTTATAGAGGAAGTTGTCAACAGGAGGTTGTCAATTCCGAGAATCCAGTCGTGAAAATTAATTTGTCTGTTGATATATCTGCTGATATTGCTCTAACTTCCGATTTAGATTTGGTTCACATCTGAGTCGAAGGTTCCGTTTGGAAACAAAAGAGATCCATTTCACAACGGTCACCAATGGCACTCCGACGGACCCTACTGAATACAATGGGAAAGTCAGATTTCTGCCATGATGTAAACTAAGCCTTACTGTCATTTTTATGTTTTGGGTGAAAACTTTTCAACAAAAAAGTCCATCTTTGGGATTAAATCTTTTTCTGTTGTCAAAGTGCAATTTTGCAATGAAATACGTAAAACATTTCCTATGGTTTTGTATGTACAGCTCCTATACAGACCCATGCATTTCTATGGTAGCAGACTGAAAACAACCTTTCTGGTCTATTTTTAACAATAAAGAGTTTCCATACTGAAAAATCCCTTTAAGGTTGGTTTCACAATTAAAAGACACACAATATTGTATAATATTTAGCGGGAGCTTAAATAAAGTGGTCTAAAAATGTGCCAGATTTATCAATCTATAATACATTTTTTAACACATTCCCACGCCCCCTTCCCACCAAGTCACACCCCTTTTAGCAGACATGGCACAGAAGTGTCTAAAACTGTCTAAAATACATGCTAAATTTAGTATACAGCATGTACGCTATTACTTTGGTTCAAAGTGCACCTGAAATTTTCACACAATTGCCATGGTGAATACCAACGTTTTTTTCCAGAAAAAAACACTCTAGTTTTTGTGGCAGTTTTCCAGGTTTTGGATTAAAAAGAAATGGGAAATATAAAGGGAAGCCTTGCAATTCTTCTTCCTGCTAGATCTACTTCCGGCTTTGGCTCACAAAACTGCTTCTAAAACTTCAGTCACAGTTTTCCAAGGAAAAACAGTGTGTGAATCACAACTGTAGGGAAATCTCTTGCCATTGTCTGATTGTATAAATGCAGTCATATTAAAAGGGTGCTTGCATTTATTATTTAAATGATTTTCTTAATGGTTTTTCAAATGTTAACCCATTAATTCAAGCACTGTGGTTCCTAGGCCGCATCGAATTGGTTTGGATCATTAACCCATTAATTCAACCACTGCGGTTCCTAGGCCGCATCGATTTGGTTTGGATCATTAACCTATTAATTCAATCACTCCGGTTCTTAGGCCGCATCGAATTGGTTTGGATCATAACCAAAAGGCTTTTTGGGCGACATGTATGAATGAGACTGTGCCATTTTCTGGGTATGCTTTGAGCCAAAAAAACTGTCAAAGCCTTGTTCTATAGATGTATGAACAGTCATATGCCAAAACTTAGTGCATTGTACACCAGACATGACACTTTTGAATGCACCAATGATGCGGGAGCATGTCACGCCAGAAACAAAGGTTGTGCAAAATATGGGCCAAAGTTTAGCACGAAACTGTCCTAAAAATCCATACCAGTTTCAGAGTGGCATGGCTGAGACTACTTTTGGAGTAGAATGGGACACACTTATAAAGTGCTGTGAGACACTTTCATACACAATGTCAAATTGTATACTATTAAAAACAGATGTAAAATGTGCGAGTCGGCGCCAGGTTCATACATGTCACCCTATATCTCCTAATTTTTGTGTTGACTATTGATAGAATTAGAAATTTCTCGATTGACTTGTGCCAAACGTGGTGTTAAATACTGAAATCATGCAGATCAGTTTCTTTTATAGGAAGTTAGAAGCACCAAAATTAGGAATAAATATTTTATATGGTAAAGAGAAAACCTTTAGTACAGTGGTACATATTACAACCGTAATTCCAAAAAGGTTTTGGCAGTGTGTTAAATGTAAAAAAATGCAATGATTTGGAGATATATAGAGATGATTATAGCCATATTTTATTCACAATAGAACATAGAACACATATCAAAGGTTGAAAGTTAGACTTTTTTCCATTTCATTAGAAAAATTATCTTATTTAGAAATTAATTGCTATAAGACATCTAAAAATAAGTTGTGCCAAGGTCATGTCTACCATTGTGTAGCATGTCCTCTTATTTTTACAACAGTCTTTAAATGACTGGAAAGTGAGGAGACCAATTGGTGGAGTTTTGTGTGAGAATTTTTGTCCCATTCTTTTCTGATAGCTGCTAAGCACTCCTGGGTCATCTTGCCAGATTTTTCAATTTGTGCCATGTTTTCTATCAATTTAGTTATCAGACATCAATTTAGTTATCAGTCAATGGTTAGTGATTTTCAATAGTAACACATTTACATTCCTCATAAACGTGTTCCATAACTATAAAGTCATGTAATAATCTAAAAATGGTTCTCCTTCTCAGGACCTCTTTCTATTATGTGACAAATAGCAGTTCTCGCTCTGGTCCACTTAGCCCATCCATGTATATCCTGTAGCACCTGCATTACACTGGAGCAATATAATCTTGCACAATTTGAAAGCATAGATAGTAGTCAAACTTTAAACTAATATTTAGTACTGTTTTTCAGTTTGGGACCCTTTGGCCCAACCTGAATTTTGAGCAGCTAATTGGCAGCCTGTGGGAAAATCGGGACACCAAACAGAAGTTTACTAGTCAGACAGGAAAATGAAGTGCACCATAGGTTTTCCAGAAGATATGTAGATTACGCTTTACATAGCTTTACTAATATAAATGAACTCTGTGCATTGATTTGGGAATTTTTTTTGTTATATTAAACCATAACACAGTGTCTACTTATTAAAAAAGAATCAATTTAATTAATATAACTCCTGCATAGTAATGTCTTTTCATTGCCAAGTTGTTAAAGTCATATGGAATCCCCCATCTGATTTTGCTAGACAGCTATATTTCAGACTTGACACTCTAAATATAATTAATTAATAATTTCATAACCTTATGCTCTGGAGTTACAGAAACTCACCACATATTCATCTATAAATTGCCGCAGGTCCTTGTAGCCATATTTTTCAGCAATGTTATTCGGAAAGTCTCCATGTTTATTAGCCACACTGTAAGCTTGTAAAGCTCCAGGGCAAGTGAGAAGAAGAGCTGTCAATTTTTTCAACCCATATTTTGCAGAGAAGTGCAAGAGTGTTGGCAATTCTTCATCCCGTTGGTCTGAAATAAAATAAGGTAATGTAGTTTACATATTAACACATTCAATGATTAGGGCTATTGCCTTGGAGCACTTAGGTTCTAGGTTTAAATCCAACCAAGGACAACATCTGCACTGAGTTTCTATGCTCTCCCCATGTTTGCATGGACTTCTTCACACAATTTCAAAAACATACAAAAAGTTTAAATGGCTTCCTTGAAAAAAAACTGGTCCTAGTATGTGTGTCCGAGATAGCAAAATTAGGTTGGAAGCCCCAATGCTGTTAAATAAGTTTTCAGAAAGTAAGCACATTATATTAAACACATTTTATGTACTGGCATAAATTAGGTTATATTGTATTGTAGTGCATTTGGCTACACTAATGAAAAATCACTATTTTACTGCTAAAAGATGTATATGTACATATGTATAGTTTGCATATTTGTAAACCAGTAGATATCATGAGGAGGATGACTGTATAGAAAATGCATGCACTTACATTGTTACATAGTTTGTAAGGCCGAAGAAAGACAGACGTCCATCCAGTTCAGTCACTTGAGGACAGAATTCTTTTTCCAGGGCAACGACTACAATATCTAAAGTATCTCACAAAAGTGAGTACACCCCTCACATTTTGTAAATATTGTATTATATCTTTTCATGGGACAATACTGAAGATATGACACTTTGATACAATGTTAAGTAGTCAGTGTACGGCTTGTGTAAATTTGGTGTGCCTGAAAAGAATTCAACACACATCAGTCAATGTCTCAGCCACTGGCAGCAAAAGTGAGTACACCCCTAAGTGAAAATGGACAAATTGAGCCCAAAGTGTCAATATTTTGTGTGGCCACCAGTATTTTACAGCACTGCATTAACTCTCTTGGGCATGGAGGTCCCTAGAGCTTCACAAGTTGCAGCAACTGGAATCCTCTTCCAATCCTCCATTTCGATATCACTGAGCTGGTGGATGTTAGAGACCTTGTGCTACCCAACTTTTCATTTAAGGATGCCCCACAGATGCTCAATAGGATTTAGGTCTGGAGGCATGCTTGGCCAGTCCAGCACCTTTCCCCTCATTCTCTTTAGCCCGGCAGTGGTCATCTTGAAGGTGTGTTTGCGAATACTGCCCTGCGGCCCAGTTTCTGAAGAGAGGACATCATGCTCTGCTTCAGTATGTCACAGTACATGTTGACATTCATGGTTCCCCTCATTGAACTGTAGCTCCCGACAGGCGGCAGCACTCATGCAGCCCCATGTCCTTAATTTGCTTGTCTTCAGCAAACTGTGGGATTTCTTGCGCATCCCCTTTAGAAGAGGCTTCCTTCTGGGATGACAGCCACATGCAGACCAATTACATGCAGTATGTGGCTTATGGTCTGAGCAGTGACAGTCTGACCCCCAACCCCTTTACTCTCTGTAGCAATGCTGGCAGCACTCATTCATATATGTTGAAAACACAATCTCTGGATATGATGCTGAGCACGTGCACTCAATTTCTTTCGTCGACAATGGCGAGCCCTGTCTTGATAAACTGCTGTATGGTCTTGGCCACCGTGCTGCAGCTCAGTTTCAGGGTGTTGGTAGCCTTCTTATAGCCTAGGCCATCCTAATGTAGAGCAACAATTCTTACTTCCCGATCCTCAGATAGTTTTTTTGTCATAAGGTTCCATATTCAAATTCCAGTGATCAGTATGAGAGAGAAATAACACCAAATTTAAAACACCTGCTCCCCATTCATGCCTGAGACCTTATAACACTAACAAGTTACATAACACCATGGAGAGAATATGGCAAATTGGGCACAAATGAGGGCACACCAAGTTTACACTGTTATAGTTGTACACTGACTACTATACATTGTATCAAATTGTCATATCTTCAGTGTTGTTCCATAAAGAGATATAATACAGTATTTACAAAAATGTGTACTAACGTTTGTGAAAAAAAAAAAATATAACATCCAATGGCAACACTGCTGAGTGCAGGGCAGAGTACAGTGTAGTGAGTTTGGAAGAGACAACTTGCTTCTCTCCTCTACCCCTACTTGGTAACACTCACATCACATAGTACATTCCTGTACAGCGCCTCTATGTGGGTGACGACTGTGAGGGTAGCAGCGGCCTCCTGTACAGCGGCGACATTATTCTCCTTCAACCACGATCCCCTGGCTTGTGAGTTTCAACCACCTTGTCCTCTGCAGTGTAAACCTTTTAGGTATCAAGTGCCTCGCTATTCACCCACATATATAAATGCCTTAGCATGTCAGGTGGACATCCAACCTCATGATGGCAGTATTTCAAACCATCACAGGATGAGGTAAGGCATATACAAATTAGATAAATTCCAACTCCCACTGACATCTTATTACTAGCAGGCAATACAGTGTGCCAGCTCAGATGAAACACTAGCACGAAGTTATTAGATTGCCTGTATGACAACAGAGCAGATGTAAAGCGCTTCTTATTTGCTTCAAAGGGCAACAATAATGAAGTAGCTATGTATATTAATGGGGTAATTCCAATGATTTTAAAATAACATTGTATGCATTGTTAATTTATGAAATGTTTCAAGCGTAAAAAAGCTTTCAAATGCGCATAACACTATAAGCATATTGTGTGGTAAATGTGTGAATTTCTTAGTGCAGGTTCGAGTTATCACTGACACTTGTATTTCATTTGCATCTCTCATATGAATAAAACGTATCATTTTTCCTTTGTTAATCAGTGCATAAAGATCATCATGCATATGGAACACCTCCATCTGTCTTGTACTCCATGCAGCATGAAATGCCATATTGCTCTAAGAAGCAGTGGAAATCAATGTGCCAGAAGAAAAAAGAAATAAATAAAACATTGCTAAAATGTGAAATCACAGAAATGAATTAAAGCCGGTTGGAATCACTTCTGATGCAGCTCCCAAAATAAAAGGAAACTTTGTAGATGACTAATTTATGGAAACCTGTTGATCCAATGCTGATACTATGAGATAATATGAGCTCATATTTTTGCTTGTACCTAAATGTTAGAAATAGTGTCAGTGGAGTGTATACTTTATATAGATGTTGTCCATTCTGTTGTGTCCAACCTTTGCCCAGTTCACACCATGCTTCCCTATTTTCCACTTCTTCTTTCAGTTGCTTGATGCTCATTCCCATGTCATTCTTGATGGTATCCAAGCAACTGGGCTTTCGTTTCTCTGTGTTATGGGTGTTCCCGCGACTCACTCGCCAAGTTGCGGGTGCAACAGTACCTCTGCTGCCCCCTGAGATTTTCCTGCAGGTGATGGCGCGACCCGCATGTCAGGCTGCGGCGCACCCACAGTTCAGGTTCCGGCCATTGCTATTTATCTCTCATCAGCCTCCGACTGTGTGACATTTAAAGGGCTAGCGTGCCTGTAATTGTTTATATATTATATTACCCAACTTTCCCATGTCCTCCCTGCCAGATCCATAATGTGTTTGTGCCTATGTTGAAAGTATTCCCAAGAGTTCCTGTGTTTTCCGTGTACCTGCTACTTTGCATCTGTCCCTCAACCACGAACATTGCCGCCAGCCCTGACCTTCCTGCCTGTCCCCAACTACGAGCCTGCCTAATGACTTTGTACCATGTAAACCTCGGCCGCCACCACAGGCAAGTCACTCTAGGTGTAGTGACCTCGGGGTCGTCTGCCACAGCAAGACTATCCCGCCTTGCGGCGGGGCTCTGGTGAAAACCAGTGGCCCCTTAGACTCTGCTCCCTGCTTATATCATCAAATGCGATGGTCTAGTTGATCCACTCCCTCCGGTAGTTACACCCTGTTTCCTATTCCTGTTGACCAACCCAAATCGCATCTGGTTTTTAGTGCATTCAACCTCATCACATGACCAAAATAGATCAGTTTCTGTTTGGCGATATTGCCTTTCAGGGACAATTCTGGGTTCATTCGATGCAGATCATCTTTGTTGGTGATTCTAGCAGTCCATGAGATTCATAGAAGTCGCCTTCAGCACCACAGGTCAAAAGCATCCATTTTATTTCTGTCTGCTTTCATGAGCGTCTGTGTCTCACAGCAAAATGCCACCACTGGAACACAATGGTAGCGATCAGTCTTTGTTTGGTGGTGATTCACTCAGTGCGTCCCAAAGCTTTTCATGCTAAACACAGTGAAAAGCCTTGGTCTAATCAAGAAGATGGAGAAGGTCAAAATAAAAGCCAATATATACAATGAAGAAAAGTCTTCTGAAATCGACAGGATTGACCAACTTCCTAAAGTGTTTGGTGGCTTCTAAACTTTTCAGCAACAAAGGATGTCCTAGAAATAAGCCACCACCAGAAGTGTGTGGCCGGCAGCTATTAAACATCCTGGCTTCGTATGGTTGCATCAATTGCATGGGTCAACTAGTTGTATTTCATGCTGGTGGTGTCAGAATATCTGCACACTGCTTACATTGTATTTGTAACAGGATGCGCCGAGATCCATATGCCGGTCCACGGTCGCGTCTGAGCTCCCTGACGATGGTCCCAAGTCACGGGACGTGCTACGGTCCAAGTGCTGGTCCGCACCATGTCCAGAGGTGTAACTGGAAGCTCCTGGGCCCTAGTGCAAAAAGTGAAATGGGCCCCCCCAGCTACCATGTGCCGCTTACAATGTTGGTGTCTCCTTATGTGGCAGAAGGGCTTTTGGGCCCCCTCAGGCTGCAGGGCCAGGTAGCGACTGCTACCTCTGCACCCCCTATAGCTAAGCCCCTGACCATGCCTGTACCGTGTACCCACCTCTCCCTCGCTCCATGCCAGCGTCCCCATCTCTCTCCTGCTCCCTTGCCCTCTCTACATAGCCGCTAGTATGTGGAGGTCCACTAGGGGGCGCACATCGGCTCTTCTTGATTTAAAAGGCCAGCACGTGCCACTCACCAGTGCACTGTCAATGACCTCTGACACCTGCCTACTTTAGGACATCTCACCCACAACCCTTTGCCAAGTTATTGTTGTCTGTTTGCTACATTTCCAGAGAGTTGCTCCATTGCCTTTCAGTTGCTGAGTCCATGCTCCTTTTCTGACCTGCCTATTGTCTTCCCCATGCCTGTAACTGTACCCAACCTCAATGTACACTCCTGCCCTGACCATTTGCCTGTTTCCTGACTCCCCTTCTGCCTCATCGTCCAGTACCATGCTACTCTGCACGTCGGCTGTCATCTCGAAGACCTACGTTGGGACAAGCAACCTGGGACTCTCCCTCAGCAAAGTCCAACCTGCCTGGTGGTGGGCTCTGGTGAAAACCTGAAGCTCCTTAGACTCTGCTCCCTGGTGTAGGTAACGCCAACTCTCGACTGTGACCCAGTGGTTCCAACTGTCTACGGTATTAAAGAGATTAACATAATGCAGTACATTTTTACTCACTTGCACTAAAATTCTCTTCTTCTATTTGGTTAATTCCAAAGAGGTGTAGGCCACTGGCAGGAATGTTGCTCTTCAGCGACTCTGTCAATGTTTTGTCAAGGACATCTCTGTCATGCGGCATAATTTTAAATGCCTGCAAAAAGAAATGGTTTATGTATAACTGAAGCAAAATACTCAATGCTACTACAAAGAAAATAGATGGCACCTACTTACCCTATTCAGAAAATAATGGCTCTATTATGAACAGTGGAAAGCAGTCCGGTTCACACCTCCTAAGAAATGGTGATCGCCCCCTTGACAGTCTGAAGTCTATGCACTGTCGTGGGGGCAATCCCCACTGCTTATGGGAGATAAACATGGGAGCTGTTCACTGTTCAGAACTGAAAGGTGGAGACCAAGGCCAAAACTAACGGCACCAATAGCTAAAGAATGGGAACAAAAAAATAGCAATTTAATCCACCGAGAGGCAGCTCTCAGTAGATTCTGCTAGGTTCATTTGTCGGTGGACCTCACAAGTCCATTTTAATTGACTCCAAGGTCAAGTTTCAATTCATCTCAGCCTTTAAGGGTTTTTCCCCAACTCATAACTTCCTGGTTTCCAGCGGACTTGTAGCTGATCACAGAATGGAGAGATTGCTACACTTGCACTGCTCTCTCTGTTGATTTCAATGGAGGTTTACAATAAAGCTGAGCCCTCTTACTTGGCTGTATTCAGAAATTTTATAGGAATGAACGGAGAGAGCTAAACAAGTGCAGCCATCTCTCTGAGGTCACTTTGTTTTTAAAGGATAATTTCCAGAGACCATCTTACTTTAAGGTCTTTCAAACCACTGTAACAGGAATGCAATTTGGTTTTTGTGTTATCGCTGCACTGCCATGATGCTAATGAACCGGATCTAGGTGACCATAAAATACTAAAATCCATCAGCATGAAGATGTATGTACGCTCTTTCATATTCTTTGTTAACAAAATACTGCAGTTTTGCCACAATGATTAAAACTATGCACAAAAATTATCAGAATACTGAAAAAAAAGCCTTATGTATATGCAGTTGTGGGAGTCTGAATGTGGCCTAAACCTAACAATATAATTGATTTGGGTCATTTGTTTATTCGATTATTTTCTTACCTGACACATAAATTCAATGGGGTTAGATGCACTGTCGAGTAAACTACTAATTTCTTCCATGTCAGTGAAGTAAGATAACTTGGCTTCACACATTACTAGATCTCCAGACAAGACTTTCAAGAATACCAACCCAGATGGTAGATCTATGAAAAAACAGAATATTTATGGAATTAGGGGCGTAAATTTAAGAGTTAGTTGTCAAATGTAAAAACTCTAGAATTTAAGGGGGACATGTATGGAGCTTTCACACATTTTCAGGCGTATAATGCGCCTCACTGTGCCGGGCTCCGCCGTCGGACGCACCTAATGCGCTGTTAGGCGCAAGGTTCGCCACTTTGTAATGCGCCTAATATGAAGGGGCGTGTCGTGGGCTTTCTGGGGTGGGACGCACCACATTAGAAAACTCCGATGCATGTATGAATGTGGGTCGGCAAAGTAGGGCGCATTACAGCTCCGACAGGCAGACCTATTTCAATGTGGTCTGTCTGCCAGAAGCGTCTAAGTTTGCACCGCATGTATGAGCGCACTTCGGCACCGGCATACATCAGACGCAGTTTTCATGGTAAAAAACGTGAAAACAGGCGCTTCGATGCGCCGATCTTCATACATGTCCCCCTAAATGTTACTAGTATACTGTTTGCCCTAGTTCACATGAGCACACGGGTAAATGCCCGCAGTATGGACATGTTAGGTGGAATCCCATCATGTCATCAGTATTGCAGATCAGTAATACCCATAGGCTGTTTTGTAGGATAGGCAGTGATATTCGGATGCATCCATATTCTGAACACTCTTTATAGACTTCAATCAGTGCTTTCCATATGCAAAAGTACTTCAGTGTTTTGAAAATATGTGCGTCATTTACTTACCTATGTGAACAGCCCCATAGATTAACATTAGCGCCATATTACGGACCGAAAAAACTGGAAAGAATACTGATAAAGAATATGCCCGTGTAAAAGCGGCCCCAAATCAAACTATGCATATATTAGTAGGACAAAAATGTTTAAGGGTCCCTGTGCAGGAATTAAATAGTTAAGGACATTTTGTAAATTTTTTATTACATTTTTATGTGCATCCTAAATGCAAAATTAAAATACTTTCTAATTATTTTGCATTAAAAAGTCCTTCACCTAGCTGCTGGTTTTCAAACATATGGGCTCTCTGCTCACCCTTTCCCTTCTGCAAGAATTTGAGAAGGCGAAGGGCAAATAAGAGCATGAGAGGGGGGAGAGCATCCAAGGAGGGCAGCTCACACCAGCTGTATATAGTAAGAAAAGCAACAATTTGCTGTAGGGAATCACTTTGTACAAGTGTAGAGAGAAAGCAGAGTACCCACTGCAAACTTTAGACTTCTAAACACACAGACCTCTCATCTAGTACGTGTTACTGAGAGGACAGACCTAGATGAAAAAACTGCAAACTGAATATCAAGAAGCCTGAAAATGAATGCAGGAATGAAGATTGCAGACTAAAGCTTAGCACAACATTATTTTACCATAGCCTTTATGTTCTAAACCATGTGTTATGTCATATATGATAGGCTACAGGTGAGAACAGCACTCACCTTGTTGAATAGAACTCAAGGGAGGTTTTTGAAGGACCATCACATATTGAAAAGCAATATTCAACTATTGTATGGATTTTTTTTTATTGGATGGCTGATTTTTATATAATTTTCCCCTATGTACATGACTCCCTGGTTTATCTCTCCGACTTCCTCTCTGAGCTCTGATAGCAGCATTGAGGATTGCTTAACAGTTCTATTCCAGCCCAACCATGGCTTGAAAGATATCATTCTTATCAGGAGGACCTGATAAGTGTGAAGAAAGCTGGGAACCCCCCCATTACAGAAAAAGCTGACCTAATTACCCTGTCATGTATCGGTCTTGTCATTGCCCTGTTCTAATCTTATCTATCACTGTCCTGAGAACAGTAGTGCAATCATTATGTCATTACCTACGATTTGTAATAAGACTACAAAGAGTTTAGCAGCAGCTGTAGGAAAGTGAGATTAGTCTGTCTGGCCATTCAGGAGTTGTATCTCTTCATTATTTACAGCTAAAAAACTGACAATATTTTATATGTTATTTTTAATGTCAGAATATTGGGATTAAATAAAATACTCCTTTCTGATGGAAGTCCCTTTAACATCTTGTTTATTATGCCAGCCCCTTCTGTCATACAAAAATTTTAAATAAAGTGGTATTCCCACTTTAGACAATGATGGCATATCGCTAGAATATGCCATCATTGTATGATAGGTGTGGGACCCGGACCTGTCTCAAAAACGAGCGTTGAAACCTCTCAGTTCTGAATGTCGGGACTCTCCAATAGACATGAACTGAAGTTCTGAGTATAGTCGAGCGGTGAAGCTTGACTGTAAATGGAACTCCCATTCATGTCTATGGGAGTGTTCCGACCACCTCTCCATCCACAACGGAGAAGTTTTGGGGCTAGTATAGACCTATAAGATAATGATCCTAGCGATATAAAGTGGGACAACTCCTTTAAAGGGGTTTTGCCACAATCTCATTTCATCCCTCCTGCATCCAGCTCTTCAGCCCTGTGTGCTCAGAAGGGGGCGTGTGTGATTTGTTTGAATTGTATATCATGTGACCCAGCAGGATGACATCACCAGGCCTTCCCTCTCTCTACTCAACGAAAGATCTATTTATGTACAGAGCTGTGAGTAGCTACATTGTAGCCCAGAGGTAAAGTTTTTGCTTCACAGCACAAGGGTCCTAGGTTCAAATCCCTGCAGGGACCAAACCCGTGGATTTTTTTCTCTTTATCAATGCACAGACCTGGTTGAGGTTTCTTTTTTATTTATTTGCACTGCTTGACTAATTACTATGGAGAACAGAAGTAGAATGACAGCACCTGGGGTTTGAACACTCAGCAGCTGCCGGAGAAGAGAGGTGATGTCTGAGCATGTGCGACCAGGACTGAGGAGCCCTCAGCCCTGGTCGGATCCCCCGGAGACGAGCTGTAAACAATGGATCACTAAAGGAGCAGCTAAAACAAAAACTCTGCAGAATTTTTAATGATGAATGATGAAAATGGTTATTATTTAATATGCAAGCCTCCCACGTCAATTTTACTTCGTGGCAAAACCCCTTTAAGGGTGTAGAATCACCTGTTTTTCCAATCCTTTTTTGTGATATATTGGCATTGAGGAACACAAACAGGGATATGCTTTTCTTTAATGCACATTTAAAGGGGTTGTGCCATCACAGATATTTATCACCTAACCACAGGATAGGTGATAAATGTAAATGTTTGTTTGCTGTGGGTCTCACTACTGGGATCACCACTGGTCGCTAAAATGGGGCCCCAAGCTCCCTGGCGTTACTCACTGAATGTATGGAGCAGTGGCCAAACATGTGCACTGGTACTCTGTTCAAAGTCTATGGGACCTATAAAGATAGCCCAGTACAGGGTTTGGTTATCTCTGTCGTTCTCATAGTCTTTGAACGGAGCAGTAGAGCAATTGTTTGGCCGCTGCTCCTTTCAAAGACTTCCTCACTATGCTTGTGCAGTGAGGAAGGGCAGAAGACATAGGGTCCCCACTTTAGCGATTGGTGGGTCCCAGCGGTGGAACCCCCAGTGATCAGACATTTATCAGCTATCCGGATAGGTGATGCCTACAGTGGCCAGCCTCCCCATCCACATTAGAAACAAGTTGTCATGCCTGCTGATTTATTGAAACTGACCAACTTCCTAATCGACAGATGATGAGGGTGGAAAGGACAACTGAGCACATTTCATTTTAATGCCTGACCCTATTATTCGCCATAGAAGATAAGCCCCTGCCAGAGGTGCATGGTAATGGCTTTTTCACCCGTTCCCATTTATAACATATGCACGCTAGGCTGAATTGAGGGCCCATCTTTGTGGGGCATTATAGAGGAGTAGCTGTCCCCTGGATGACAGCTATTAAAGGGCACTTTTAACATTTCCCTTTTTCCATTATAATAGTGTTTGTTAGCGGTTTTGCAATGAACATTATGTCGCTGCACAGGCGGCGTGATGAAGTGATGTTATCGAGCTACCTGCCCTGCTTCCTGTCCTAGGCCCCAAGCCTAAAGCACCAGACTTGGAGCCGAGAGCAGGGGGACTTCCCTGGGGAGCGTGGAGAGGTGAGTACCTATCTACTGAGGGCCCCTATCTACAAACCTAACTAATAGCGGCCCCTATCTACCTACATACTGGGGGCCCCTATCAACATATCTATCTACCGTGAGCCCCTATCTACCTACCTCTTTACTGGGCTGACTCTACCTACTTGGGGACCTTATCTACCTACCTACTGGATACCCTTATCTACTTACTTTGGGCCCCTATCTTCATACCTACCTACCGGGGGCCCTTATCTACATATCTTCCTACTGTGGGCCATAGCTACCTACCTATTTACTGAGGGGACTCTAACAACCTACCTACTTGGGACCCCAATCTACCTACCTACTGGATACCCTTATCTACCTACTGTAGGCCCCTATATGCCTACCTACCTACTGGGGGCCCCTATCTACATATCTTCCTACTGTGGGCCATAGCTATCTACCTTTACTGGGGGGGGACTCTAACAACCTACCTACTTGGGACCCCTATCTACCTACCTACTGGATACCCTTATCTACCTCCTGTGGGCCCCTATCTTCCTACCTACCTACTGGGGGCCCCTATCTACATATCTTCCTACTGCGGGCTCAATCTACCTACCTACTGGTGCCCTTACCTAACTACCTATCTATTGGAGACAATATCTACCTATTTACTGGGGGGGCCCAGACGCTTCAGCTGTATGGTGCCCTGAAATTTCTGCCCATAAGTACGAGCTTATTGTCAGATTCTGATGAGATCCAATGTGTATGCGGCAATCTCCACTGAATTTCTATTTGCCCAATCTTATGTTCTGCAGCGAGATAAGCTGCTGTCAGCTGTTCATCTTCCCAATAAATGAACGTAGCCAGTATTCCTGCTTATTTAGAGGTCAGAGACAGCTTCTGGCAAAACGGGTATTCAGTCAAAAGCTATATTATGTATGTGGCGAGTTCAAGCAGCCTAGAAGAGTTGATTAGAGAAAGATGGATTGGAGACATTAAAAAAACATGGATACCAAATATACCTGGGTTTAGGGACCAACGTGAAGTCTAAATAAGGACTGGACTACATATTACAAAGTCATATATATGTTTAAGTTTCGGGGCACCGCCTGGCACACAAGTGCATGTTGTAGCTAAGTCAATGTTGTTCATCCTCTTTGTTACCAAGATCTGTTACACTATCTATTATGTTATGTATTGGAAAACGTGCAGTTTCGGAATACAATTGAAATAATCTAAAACTTGTTTGACAACATTGATTAGGTAGAAACAAGTTTTGCATAGCTGTAATGTTACAAGGAAATTGTAAAATCCCCTGCCTTTGTAGCTTTGTCAGTTTATAAACATATCAAATACATTAGCTTGAACAGATATTAACTACCTATCACCACAGCTTCCTCTTCCTGTCAATATGTTGCTGCTGACAACTGTCTTAAAATATACTTTTTTTAGGGGGCTTATGCAAAAATGTTCTGGTTCTGTTTAAACGTCACCGTCTGCTGGGGCCATACACAATACACCACAATGACTTTACATAAAAGTGCACACAGCTTTATCCAAAAAGTTCCCCTCTTGCATATGAATTTTTCCAAAAGTGGGTAATATTATTATAGTAGAAACATACAATCAAGTGACATTATTATGACCACCAACTAATATCCAGAGTAACTGCTGTGTGCAGCATGGACAGCAGCTAGAAGCGGTGGGAGTGAGGTTCTGGTTGGTTATCACAGGTATCTGGAGCCGACTGCTTCCCACAGCTGCTGGAG
Source organism: Phyllomedusa bahiana (assembly GCA_025379985.1). Lineage (NCBI taxonomy): Eukaryota > Metazoa > Chordata > Amphibia > Anura > Hylidae > Phyllomedusa > Phyllomedusa bahiana. Next base: position 122,104 of record JAODAL010003483.1, read on the forward strand.
GAGAGTCCATAGAGCCACCATGATGATCAAGGTGCTCCCACAGATGCTCAATTAAGGAAAAAGCGGGCAGGGTAGTACTTAGAAATTTTGCTCATGCTCTTCCAACCAATGTCTGACATTACTACCCATGTGACATGTCTTGCTGGAAGATCCCACCCGCCTCAGGGTAAGTGATCAGCATGTATCGGTGTATGTGATCTGCAAGGATGAATTTATACCTTTAGTGTGAATTCCACATGGATGAGTGAGTGCAGAGAATGTCACAAAAATATTCCCCACACCATCACACTGCCACTACTGTTTGTGTCCTTCCAGCAATGGCTGCAGAGTGTTTGTTCTCTGATGTTCCTAGCCTGTCACGCCAACATCTATCAGTTCGATGAAACAGAAAATGTTACCAATCAGTGCAGGTCCAAGTCTGATAGTGCCATGAAAATTAAAGCCTTTTTTTTAATGTTGCAACTTAGTTAGCAGAGGTGCAGTGACCATCCACCTACTTCAGAGCCCCATATGCAGTAGGGTTCACTGAACTGTTGGTTTAAACACACATCTGATAGCTCCTGGTTCATTTTGGCAATGAGCTGCTCCACTGTATTGTGTTGGTCCACCCTCACCTTCATAGCTGCCGTTCACAATTCACATCAATGGCACAAGGTGCTCCACAGTTTCCACTTCACTTATTCGCAGTGGTGCCATTTATCCCCTCACAATACACTTTCACCACAAACTGCATTATCTGAAATGATGCCACCCCTGGCCTGAAAGACAATAATCATCCCTTTTTGGAACTCCGATAAATCGCCCCTTGTTCATGACAGCAACAAGGGATATGTGTGCAGACAGCCCATCACACACCTTCTATATCCACCAAGCCAGCTCACCACAGCTAACTTCATTCATGCGCTTTGTGCTGCCAGCGTTAAAAAGTAGAAAGAAGTCATAATAATGTGACTTGATGTGTAATAATCACGACGTGTTGTCTACGATTGGCAGGTTTCCATCTATACACAAACTGGGGGAGACCTGTCAATTATAACCGGGTGATGGAAGCTGAAGGGGAAGCGTCCAACATACATTCCTCCCTTAATCCTAAGGGTATGTTCACACGGACTATTTTCGGCGCACATTTCATGTCGTATTTGCGCTCTAATACGAGCGAGATGCGCGCAGAAATTACAGTAATCCATAGTTCTCATAGAGAACTATGGATTACGCCTCCTCTCCCCGCGTATACAATACGTCCCTATGGTGCGCGTGGGGAGGTAATTGACATGTCACTTATTTGGGGCGCTTATGCGCTGCAAGTACTGTATTGACAGTCTATGGAGCCGGTGGGCCCAGGGCCGTCGCGCGGCCCCAAAGCTACATTACGATTAACTCGCCTGGCTAAGTCCACTGATAACTGCTGGTCATTAGTCCCCCGCTACAAGCGTCTTCGATGTCGAGTGGGGAGAGGGGCGTCATCCATAGTCCCTATAGAAATGTCATCTCCGGTAATATAATTGGGGCCAATCATATTTCATGCTTTCCGCTTGGTATTAGAGACTGGGCCCGTACGTTCTCAATACCTGGCGAAATGCGCCCCAAAATAAGTCGTGTGAACATAGCCTTACACTGGCCGCTACCCCGAGGTGATTCTGTTTGTGCTAAAACACAACAGGACTTTGGAGTCACTAAACACAGGCAGCATGAACCCGACAACAAATCATCATATATTAAGAGCCAGTTCATAGAGTTTGGCTTATAAATCACGTCAGTATCATAACTTGGCAATCCCTGGAAATTCATATACTCCACAGCTCATGGATGTGCCCCAGTGGTTGGATGTGTGGCATCTGCTTATACTACCTTGGAGGTGACCCATCTTCACTTCTGTCATATCCTGGTTATGTATCTAGGGTGAAGCAGCATCTTCACATTGGAGAAAGTTGATGATTTAGAAAAATAATAGAATTTGAACATTAATAACCTTTTCATACTGCAATGATTTCAGAGTAACATAAGTCTTACCTGGAGCATCCACTGATAACATGTACTCATTTTCCAAAGTTGCAGGCAGACGGGTAGTGGGACCATTTATAGGGATAAAATAAACTTCATTTTTTATTCGACTGTCCAGTTTACACTTAAAAATGAGGTAAATTGTTGTCTTCACCTGTACAGAACAATAATCAGGATCAGAGAATGAAGGGCAAGCACTGTATGACTGATAGGAGCAGGTATGATTTGGTCTGTTTTATTACAATTAGATTTCGAACACTACGTTGAGTCTACAGCACAGGTTCAGTGTAGATTCATTAGTCTAGACATGGCCATCTCTTCCATTGGGCACACTAGGCAGTTGCCCGGGGGCCCCACAAGTATAGGGACCCCAAGTGGTGTATGTATATCCCAGGAATACAAGAAACATACCCTGGATCCCTTTGTTGGCTTTGCTTATTTAACTGTCTGTTTTAGGATGTGCAATTACTTAAAAACCATGGTGGAGAAGGGAGCCAAAGGCTTCCTACTCTGCCAAATAGTCTTGCAGGCTGCAGGCTGCCAGTGTCCAGATATAAGTGGGGTGATAATGAGTGTGCTTGGGGGTGGCTACAGGCATGACCTAGTGTGATGTCATGTATTTGGCAATACCCATGCAATGCTATGCCCAGGGGCCCATAATTTTGTTAAGACGGCTCTGAGTCTAGAACTCCAGGAAACTGATCAACTCACAAATCTGTGAGAAAATGTTCTGATTAGAATCTGCCCTGTTGGCTACACAATAACGTTCACGGCTAGTGGGGAAATACAAATCGAGGGCGACATGTAAGAATGAGGCGGCGACATTTTTTGGCGTATCCTGCACCCAAAAAAGTCATAGCCCTGTTCTATAGGTGTATGAACAATTGCACGCCAAAATTTGTGCAAGGCAAAGCACTTCTCAATGTGTGAAATATATGCTATGCTATGCAAGGCACACGCCAGATTTATGAACCCACATACGACAGGTTCATACATACTGGGACATGCTACACTCCTCTACATCGATTTAGAACTGGTGTGTCAGCACCAAGGACCACATGTATGAAAACTGGCTAGGTCTAAAATTCACTTTGTTTCCCATAGCAACCAATCAGAGCTCCCCTTTCATTTTTCCAGAGCACTATATAAAATGAAAGGGGAGCTCTGATTGGTTGCTGTGAGCTCTGATTGGTTGCTATGGACAACAAAGACAGTCTTAGACCCAGACAGTTTTCATACATGTGGCCCCAAGTTTTATACATGTCGCCCCTAGAATTTCATTAGGAGTTTTCCAGTTAACTGCTGCAATTATACACTACTGAGATATCATTTGTAATTAACTAATTCCATTCTTATTCCAAAATCCTGTAACATGAAGAAATACAAACCCCACAGCGTATCCGTTCTGGCTGTATGGTCAATAGGTTTCCGGTAACTGGAGGCAAAGACGACTCTTCTTTATCACTTTCAGCATCTGTGTTACTGATGGAGCCACATCCAGAATCTGCAAGAAATTTACACATAGGGATCAGCACTCCTAGACTGTACATACTGTATGCATGTTACAATTTTCGGTTTTTGAATTTGCTAAATTTTGGAACAGCATCATGCATCATTTTCTTTACACTTCACAAATCCTTGCTACTTTGTGTTGCTCTATTACATAAAATACCAATAAAATACATTTAAGTTTGTGGCTGTAACATTTAAAATTGAGGAACAGTAAGGACGCGTCCCCACTGCACAGGACAAATACCGGCCATGGGGGGAGGGGGTGGTGGCTTTTCTCCGCGATGAGCCCTCCCCCTCCACATTGACATGCACAGATTCCATCTGGAAACCGGACACAAGATTGTGCATGTTCAATGTTTTGCGGCCGGACCGCGGGCGGGAAAACCGCCGGACAGAAAAACTGTGCAGTGGGGACTGCTGCACGGGTTTTTCATTTTTCCATTTTTTGGTATGATTATGACTCTTTTCGGCACAGTACTAAAAATACACACAAGACTTGAATCGATCCTTAACGGAGTCAATTTTACAACCTAAAGATGGATCCAAACACGTATCGAAAAGCGTATGTTCACACGGAGTCAACACGCCATGTGAACATAGCCTTAGTCTGTCAGGAATGATACTGTTTCACTAACAACTAGTTAGCACTGTCCATTACCAGTCAAGTAGAACAAGCAATTGTGAGAATTTCTTTTTAGACAGCAGCTTGCGTTACATTTTTGTGCTTTTCCCCCCAATCTCTAAAGTTGGGAGCTATGCTTTCAGTTTCTTCGAGTTTAATTTGATCCATAGCTACATTCTGCTCCCCTCCTTGTCTAGAGGTGCAAAGAGCTGATAGACAACTGTAGGAAAACATATAGTAATGAATGACAAAACAAAGCAAGAAGCAAAGCAAGGCAGTATTTGTGAAAAGTGACAGTACACTAAAGTTTCCAGTGACTGTTCTATGGTCGCCACTTGCATTTGTGCTTTTGAAGCCTTTCATAAAATATGAAGATGAGTATTTAAGAATTTTCATAGTAATGTGACAGAAGAAGATTGGCCAGATATAAGGAATTGCCACTTCACAGATAATAACATTCAAATTCGACAAAAACTATACAGCTTTAGGGCGCTTTTCAGGACATACTGAAAACAGTATCTTAAAGGGGGTTTCTCACTACAATGATTAGCTTTAAATACGTAGGGAAAGGTAAATGAAGACCATTATCAAATACATTGCTTTTTATTTTGCTTTGTTGAGTGCAGGCAAGTTTCTCTTGGATACCGACCATCTCTCTCTCCTCTCTCTTATCTGATTAGCTGGAAGCTGCTGTAGGTCCATGGTGAGTCTGAGTCACTCCCTGCTCTGTGTAATCTCTAGGAAAGGAGCTTTATTTGTTTAAGATAAGGATACATTTTTTTTCCTTAGAGCTCTGTAGTCTTGTGTAGTACAGATTGTACATCTCCTGCAGTCATTTCACTGTACAAGGCTCCACTAGGAATAGTAGAGCGGATATGTCAGTCACTGCTATAGACCCACTAGTAGCCTGAACAGGAAGTGGGAGTCTGAAGCTGGCTGTGACTTTGTGAAACTGCATGGTTGAAAAGGGGTTTTGCCAGGACGTGCCTTATCTGCTAAGAAGCTAATGTAAACAAGCCAGGCTGAGCTGAAAGAGAGAGAGAGACACAGCCAGAGCACAGAGCCATGCATACGGGATTGTGTGAAATGTTCACTAAAATAATCAAACTACAACTAGGGGATTCTGTATACAAAAGACAACAGCTTTCTCCACAGCAGCTTGAAAGCTTCTTCATGTTCTCTGTCATCAGATAAAGCAGGGATCTACTCAGATAATCACACTACAACTAGTGGATTCTGTATACAAAAGACAACATATTTCTACCCGATGCCTTGAAAGCTTCTTCAGCTCCCTTTCATCAGCAGCTCTTGTCAGGTCGTATCTAATAGAAGCTTTTAAGTAACTAAGGGCAGGTAAGGCAGCCTGTAGCTCTCTCAGACTAAAATTTTTGGAATCACATATATTTAGAAAAGTGATTAAATACCTATTTTGGAGGTTCCCACGTCAACATTACATTGTGGCAAAACCCCTTTAAGGCTGTGTCCCCACTGCAGAGGACAAATACCGGTCGATTTACCCGGCCGGTATTTGTCCTGTTTTGTGACCGTCCCCACGGCCGCGGGGGGCGGGGAGCGGAGAAAAGCCCTCCCCTTTCCCATTCACAAGCACAGGTTCCGTCCGAAGACCGTACGGAAGATTGTGCTTGTTGAATGTTTTGCGGCCGGACCGCTGGAGGAAAAACCGCCGGACAGAAAACCCGTGCAGTGGGGGCTGCTGCACGGGTTTTCCATAGAGCCCCATTGTGCTAGTTTTCGGCCGGTTTTATAGGCGGTCTGCAAAACCGCAAACCGCCTGAAAAACCGTCCGAGAACACGTGCCGTGGGGACATGGCCTAAGGGATAGGAATATTAAAAAAAAACTATAAAAAATTGAATAAAAAATTATAAAAAATTTAATATATCAGGACCTAGTTACATGAATATATGTTAAATGTATATAGAGGAAGGAATGAAATGTCTGGCAGTGACTTGTTTCTCTTTGCTGATCATGCATGTGTATGGGGAGATTGCGGTAGATAGCCGTCTACTAAACAAGCTTTACAGCTACTGTACCTCTTGGACTTGGCCAGTTTAAGATCGCTTTATCTAATCTCTGAGCTATATTTGCTAGCAGGTAGCTGGCCAACCGCAGCAAATTAGTAATCATATCATAATCATTTAAAGGAGTTTTACCATTGCTGGCTGCTCGCAGCGATCTGGCCATGCATGTGAATGAGGAGGGCAGCTCAGCTACTTACAGAGATGCTAGATATGCTTATCACTGCTATAGAACCACCAACAGCCGGATGAAACAGTGAGTGTAAAACTGCTTGTGACTCAGTAAAACAGCCTATTCAGTAAACCCCATTAAGGCATGTAGGATATGGTTTGAGGTGGGTGCCACATTCCCCAGTCCTCTGACAGAGCAGAACTGCAGACGAATTCTAGTAGGATTGGTGAAATAAAAAGCTGAGTGCACAACACGCTCTCATGATTATAGAGTAGGAAGTAGGACTTACAGTTGTGTACAGAAGTTAAAGGGGTTGTCTCACTACAAGGATTGCTTTCTATGTTCAAGATCTTGCAAAAACAAGTCACTTTGCAATACATGTCCATTAACAGTGTCCTGCCTATTCCTATGGGCTTGTATGGGCTGCATCAGTTCCTGTGGTCGCTATAGCTACAGACCTGTTTGATCTATCCTGATAGGCTGCCAGCACTGGTTGCTATAGATACAAACCTGGCTTCTACTGCAGCCTAGTGGAAGCCAGTAAACACGCCCCTGAATTCAAAGTGAAACCAAGAAAACAGGACTGTGATAACATGAATCAATGTAGTGAGACAACCCCTTTAAGCATCACTTAAAGAGGTTTTACCAGGACGTGCCTTATCTTCTAAGAAGCAAATGTAAACAAGCCATGGAGCTGAGAGAGAGAGAGACACACACACAGCCAGAGCACAGAGCTGCATAAGGGATCGTGTGAAATGTTCACTCAAATAATCATACTACAACTAGTGGACTCTGTATACAAAAGACAACACCTTTTCTCCACAGCAGCTTGAAAGCTTCTTCATGTTCTCTGTCATCAGATAAAGCAGGAATCTACTCAGATAATCACACTACAACTAGTGGATTCTGTTTACAAAACACAACATATTTCTACCCGGTGCTTTGAAAGCTTCTGCAGCTCAGTCTCATCAGATAAGAAGCTTTCTCTGTGCAAGCCTGGCCAGCAGCTCTTGTCAGGTCGTATCTAATAGAAGCTTTGAAGTAACTAAGGGCAGGTAAGGCAGCCTGTAGCTCTCTCAGGCTTCACTTTTTTTAATCACATGTATTTAGAAAAGTGATTAAATACCCATTTTGGAGGATCCCATGTCAACATTACATCGTGGCAAAACCCCTTTAAGTAAATGGACTATGAATTTGGGGAGAAACATCCCCATCAGGTCAAATACAGAGTGACAGTTAATGTACATACTAAGCACAGTATGACAATAGTGTCAAATTAAATTTAGTTTGCATAAAATGACACAAAAGCACATCATGCATACAAATAATAGAAGAATAGTAGGACAAGGAAAGCGTGGTTGCTGACTAATAGACACGAAAGTAAATGTATGATTTATAAATTGCATGTGAACTGAAAGCCATAAACAGTACAGTATGTCATGGTCGTTTATGTTCATGATAAAGCATGAGATAAAAATCACTGTACATCATTCAAAAGAATCTTTACACTTAGAAATGTAGCCAATAAAAGCATCGAGAGGAAAACACCGATAATACCAATGTAATAAATGTGCTATGCAAGCACGGTCAGCTGAATGGGAGTGCTGGATGTGGGTGTTCTCATCATAGAAGGCTTTTATTCAGGTTTTGGCAGTAAATGCTCAGGTTTATTGTAAGCAAAATACAAAGCAAACATAAAGTAAAAACAATAGTCAGTCAGGGGCCAAAGAGAGTCCAACCAACATCTTCCCCCAGGTATTGTCTACTACACAAGCTGGCAGATTTAATATGGAATTTATATTAGAATCCGGGTGCAATTTGTGCCAAGATATTTGTGCTTCCTACCACATTTATTATGTATTTTTCTCACTTCTTGGACACTTCTGTATCATGTCCCAAACAGGGACATATTTTCTATGCTTTACAGGAGAGGGGCTTGGCTAATGTGAAACATTGTGGGCCCAAAAAAATGCACAAACATTTTGCCGCAATTTTGGCATAAACTAAACCAACTAATAGACGTGTGAAGTCAGAAAAAAGTGTTTAAACATGCACCAGATTTATCAACACTATAATAAATCTGCCACATTTTTAGGCTAGCAAAAAATAGGTTGATAAATCTCAGTGATCTCTGAAACAGTCAATCCCACTGCATGGAAAACTTGAGAGGACAACAGGTTGTAAACTGGAGCTCTCTGCTCATCCCCTCCCTCTCACCCATGCAGCCATTCATGACTCAGCATGCTTTGTTTATATTCTCCCCTGAGCTGATAAGGAGGTAAGGAACTCCCTTCCTGGCAAAACCCCTTTAAACTCTGCTGTGTGCTTGGGTGGCTGCATTTCGCTTGTAACTGGGCCTGTATCAGCTATTAACAAATCAGCTATTTAAAATAAATGTTATGTAAAAAAAGTCTTTTTCTGACCTTATGAGGAGCACAATATGTAAAACACATTTAAAAAAAATTACCGTAAGACAAAAACAAAACAAATTAATGAATCCAAACCACAACTTTTGCCCTGACATATAAAATATATATAACTTTAATTATATAAATATATATATATATATATATATATATATATATATATTATATATAATATATATATATATATATATATATATAAACCCATAAAGGATACACAACTCTAAAACCTGTCTTAGTGCCACTTTGTTTTTTTTTAGAAAACTTTTAGAATAAACTTTTTCTTTTTATCGTTTACCATTTTTCCCAATTACTATAAACCCCAAAAAACTGTAGCGTAAAAATTACATAAAAATTAAGTCTTGTGTGTCACAGAAGAAAGACAAAACAATTAGTACAATGACCGAACACTGTGGGTGACATGTATGATTTCTGGCGCCTAGGCGCCTTTTTTTTGTGCGCATTAGTAGCGTAGAATCTATGAACTTGTTCTACTGCAGGTCATGGATTTAGCACTTTCTAGCTACAAAGCGACACTTCTGGCTCAGGTAAACCACATTTAAAGTCCTCTACCTGTCCCAGCATTAATGCGCCTGGATTTGCCGTACTGAAGCTATAAATGTGCAGCTTCTTAAGGTTGTAGTGCATCCTGTCTCTGGCACGCCTCCCCGATCTCAGACGCATTACAAAGTGCCGCGGGTGCTCTGTAATGCGCCTGATACTGGAGTGCGCCTGATTAAAAATATAGCGAATTTTTGGGCTGAAAAGACCCAGATTTCTGCCGCATCCCCGTTCATACATGTCACCCTATATGGTTTCTTTTCAGTGTATGCAGATTTGAAAGCGTTTGGTTAGAAATGTGAAAAAATGGCCCAGTCATCAAGTGGTTAATCAAGTGCATCCAATATACGGTAAACCTAAAACACCTGCTATTTGGTGAAGCCCAGGTAAGACGGCAATGCTGTGTATTAGTGAGGAGTGCTGGATCAGTTTGTTTGTAGAAACAATAGCGGAAAGAGGAAAAGGTTTGCCGGCCATTAGGTACAGGAGAGCAGAGCTACACAGACAGACTTACCTTTCACCACCTACAGAGGGTTTCATTAGTTGCTAAGATCCCTGTGTTTACACTGCCTTTAATCAGTATTGCTGTCTAGTAACTAAGTAAAAAGACAAAAGGACTATGTAAGACAAACTGCACGTATTGCTGGGGCAACCCCTGGAGGCTAAAAAATCTGCTTAAAATCATAGATCATGCCGGAATTCTCTCAAGAAGTAGGTCACTGCTGAATGACGGATCATACAAAATTTTAATAGGAGTGCGCTGACAGAGTGCATGCACTTAAACAAGCAATCATATAATGTTGTTTGCACAACGCAAACAAGTGAGAACGCTCCTGGCATTTGGTCTGTGTACTCACTCCTGCAGAGACAATAGTACTCTAAGGTTCACCATCCGTTTCTCTTTTGATCATTGCATTTCGGGGACATTTCTGCGACTCTGCAATGAGGAAGTGAACCCAACTCCTCTTTTCTGCACATCGAGCTGCATCACATCTCAAAGAGCATGTATATACTGAGATCTGCTTTTCAAAAAAAATCTGCTCAGGGCTGCCATCAGAAATTTCAAGGCCCTGTACAGCTGAAGTGCCTGGGCCTCCCCTTGTCACAGGCTCTGCAGACTGTATATAATCTACATACAGTGACCATAAAGTAGTAAATACCAGTGTACTCAGGCTCTGCAGACTGTATATTAACCCCATACAGTGACCATATATATAGTGGTAGATACCAGTGTACACAGGCTCTGCAGCCTTTATATTACCTCCATACAGTGACCATATAGTAGTAGACCAATTTACACAGGCTCTGCAGTCTGTATATTACTTCCACACAGTGACCATATAGTGGTAGATACCAGTGTACACAGGATCTGCAGAATGTACTGTATGTTACTTCCATACAGTGACCATAAAGTGGTAGATGCCAGTGTACACAGGCTCTGCAGACTTTATATTACCTCCATACAGTGACCAAATAGTAGTAGACCAGTGTAATCAGACTCTGCAGACTGTATATTACTTCCATACAGTGACCATATAGTGGTAGAGATACCACTGTACACAGGAGCTCTGCAGACTGTATATTTGCTCCATGCTATCTAGTGGTATATAGCAGTGTATACAGGCTCTGCAGACTGTATATAACCTCCATGCAGTATTATATAGTGGTAGAAATCAGTTTTTACAGACTATGCAGATTGTATATTACCTCCATACAGTGACCACATAGTAGTAGATGCCAGTGTACTCAGGCTCTGCAGACTGTATATTACCCCCAAACAGTGACCACATAGTAGTAGATGCCAGTGTACTCGGCTCTGCAGACTGTATATTACCCCCATACAGTAAGCATATAGTGGTACATACAAGTGCACACATTGCATTTACATTTACAAAAATTTTCCTGGGCTGGAAATCCCATTTACATTAAATTCATCTACATTAGGCACGTTAAAGTGCACAACCGCTGTCACCACACATGGGTATTTTTTCTTTAAAGGACCACTCTGCTTTTTTTTTCTCCATTAGTTCATTAGAAATGACTTCTAGGTATGCAGTAGTGTCAGTAATTTTGCTTACCTGCAGTTGAATGCAGGATTTCTCACTGCTATCACTGGATCATGGGGCCTGAACACTGAGTTGCCAAAACACACAGCATGGTTGTGTGACCCAGAAGTGACTCTCTCTGTGCATTCCTATGGAAGGTTCAAAGTCAGTCTGATAAGAATTCATAGAGACAGATTTTCTGTCAGCATCAAGAGCACAGTGTCTATCAGCTAAACAGAGAGCAGGTCATGTGACATAAGAGACTGTTGCATCAGAGAAAAATCCTGTATGCAGCGGCAGGTCAGCAAAATTACTGGCACTACAGTACACATAGAAGCAATTTCTAATGAACTAAAGGAGGTGGGGAGACAGGAGTGGTCATTTACATGGACTTTATCGACAATTTTTTTACTAATTAAAACAAGAAACTGGTACTTTTTTTTTTAGCCGTTTATTTTTTCTGAATGTAGATTTCTCAATTTAAAGAGACTCTGTACAGCATCTATGTGGACATAGGAGCCTGTAAACAGGAGCACTCCCATTCTAGTTTTCTAGGCATGCTCTGTGACCTGGGAATTGTGCAGGTCACATGGTGAATGGTGGATCCTGTGTTATCTGTACACATTGGGGTCTCCTTTTAGTGTAAGGCCTCGTTCACACAGCTGATTTGGGCGCGGTTTGGAGCCCGTACGCGCCCCGTATTTGCGCTGCGTCGGCTCCAATCCTCCCAGTCTTTACGGTAACCCACATTTCCCATAGGAAATTGGTTCCGTCGCTCCTCCCTCTCCGAATCCCCCGCGGGGGAAAAAGGGACATGCAATTATTTACGCCCCCCCCCCCTTATTAAAAGCCGTAATGGGGGTGTAACCCGTCCCGAAAATTATGTTTTAAAAAGCTGTGTGAACATTCCTAATTTCTGCGTGCTATAAGAGGGACTACGAAATGTTTTTTTCTGCAGAAAATGAAGTGTCATACTATTATTAGGCCTAGTGGCCAAAGTGAAAACTGTCGATTTCAGTATTTTTTTTTTTATTACGGGTCCCCCCCAAGGAAAGGGGCCCTTGTAGGGAGGGAGATAGGGGCCCCCAGTAGTAGGTAGGTCCCCCCAGTATAGGGAGGTAGGTAGATAGGGGCCCCTAGTAGGTAGGTTGGTAGATAGGGGCCCCCAGTCGGTAGGTAGTTAGACTCTCTCCAGAAGGTAGGTCGAGAGGATCCTCCAGTAGGTAGGCAGGTAGATAAGGGCCTCCAGTAGGTAGATAGGGCCCACCAGTAGGTAGGTAAGTCGATAGAGGCCCCAGTAAGTAGGTAGGTAGATAGAGGCCCCCAGAAGGTAGGCAGATAGTAGCCCCCAGAAGGTAGGTATATAGGGGCCCCCCAGTGGGTATATAGGGATCCCCCAAAAGGAAAGGGAGGGAGGGGCCCCCCATAGGTAGGTAATAGGGGGCCCGTAAGAGGTAGGTAGATAGATAGGGGCCCCCAGTAGGTAGATAGTGGTCCCCAGTAGATAATCGTTAGAGTCCCCCAAGTAGGTAGGGAGGTAGATAGGAGCCTCTAGTAGGTAGGTAGATAGATAGGGGTCCCCAGTCGGTAGGAAGATAGGGACCACAAGTAGGTAGTTAAGTAGATAGGGGCACCCAGTAGGTAAGTAGATAGGGGCCCCAGAAGGTAGGTAGATAGTGGCCCCAGAAGGTAGATATACAGAGGCCCCCTGTGGGTAGGTAGGGGCCCCATATGTAGTAGGTAGAGTAGAGGCCCCAATAATAATGGTAGGGTAGATATACACAATAAGGTAGGTTACTTACCTCTCCAGGTTCCCCCTGAGAGTCCTTAATTTCATCGCGCTGCAAGTGCAGCAACATACATCAGGGGCAGGGAGCGCATAGCTCTCGATACTCAGCTGTAATACTAAATTGTTTGCGCATCAGAAGGACGAACATACAACTGAGACAGCCTACCATTCCTGTGATGCAAGAGGGTGGCAGCCGCTGGTTGCAGCGGCCCCTCAGCCTTTTTTCCCAGTGTGGCTGCATGGTATGGTATGGCAGTACCAGCTGCACTGCCCTAACTGCCGCCCTGTATGATCAAATCAGATACAACATAGTGTCGACTCAATTCTGAACATTTTTCTTCCTGAAAGCATTTCACCTACAGCTCTAAAAATACCTTTTGGTTCAGTGTTCCAGGATGATGAAATATTTACTACAGACTGAGAAATGTACCGTATTTTTCGGACTATTAGGCGCGCCGGATTATAAGGCGCATTATCAATGAGCGCCTGCTAAGGCGTCTGGGTTCATATATAAGACGCATCGGACCATAAGGCTATGTTTCACTACGGCTTAATTTGCGGACGTAATTTCGCCCCGCAATTACGCCTTGTGGACGGGGTGCGTGGCGTTGCGGGAAGTATAGCAGGCCGGCACTTCCGCCGTCCATAGACAATCATTGCTAGCGCGCGTATACAAGCCGCCGGGCGGGAAGAGACGTAATCCATAGTTCTCTATGAGAACTGTGAATTACCGTAAATGAATGGCCATTTCGTCCCGTAATTGGCGCACTCGGCCGTAATTACGGACCGAAATACGGCCCATTATTAAGCCGTGTGAACATGTCCTAAGCCACGCCGCATAAATTGAAACAATGCTCAGACCGAAGCCAAACTTTATTCAACACTTTCACAATAACTCTCAACTTGTAAAAGTTGTTAGCAAAAATCAATATACGTCCAGTACTTTTCAGTTCATCTCCTCCACCACAAATCCATCAAATCCTTCATCTTCAGTGTCGTGAAGTTTAATAGTAGTGCGATTTCGTCGGCTCAAGTATTCTCCGGTTCCCCCTCTCATTATCCAGTCGGTCACGTTGCTTCAGCTTAGCTCTCAGTGATGATTCCAGCCTTCCTGAAAGCTCGATGAATACGGAGACTGATATCTTCTTCCCAGGCATCCACGATCCCATTTGCACATAGTTGCATAACTGGCACGGCATTGCCTCCCTTTTTGGTGAATGTGGGGTCACCTTCTGTCCATCCAATTCTCCCATCAGCTCGCAATTTAACCTTAAAATAAATGACCTGTTGGGACGCTGATATCTAGCGGCTGGAAGCTCTTTGGTTAATCCACGCGAAATGACAGCAAGCATCGAATTTGTTTCGTTCACTTGGGCTTTGATAGTTATCAGTCATAATGGCGCGCATGGAGTCACAGACCAATAGATCGGGGGAATTTGTGAAAGAAATCCATCCGGTCCTCTTGGACATAGACCTCCCCTCAGCCACTCACTCATCTCTCCTCGTCCATACCAGCCCTTTGGTTTAGCCTTGACGTTGACAACAGCAAAATCTTTTCTGTGCAAAGTCTTCCTCCTTAAAAATGACCAGGTGGTAGTTTCTGTCCATTTATCCCCTACAGGCGAGAACTACAGTAGAAAGAGGACTTCTCGTGTCCTTGGGTACGTATTAGATACCGTACTGGTCCCTGGTTTTCTCACGTGTAACATTTTTACTGGATAAGCGAAAGCGAGGGGGGAACCCTCTCATGTTTAGAGATGTGTTCTGCTGATATTCTTTTCATTACCGTATTTTTCGGACTTATAAGGCTCACCGTATTATAAGGCGCAATTTCAATAAGAGCCTGTTAAGTCTTCTTGGTTCAAATATAAGGCGCAACCGGATTATAAGGCCGAACATGTAAATGAAACAAAGCTCAGACCGCAAGCCCAACCTTCATTCAACACTTTCACAATAACTCTCAACTTGTAAAGTATGTAACAAAAAAGTCAATACAATTACATATTCCGTGTCGTATCGCGAAATACGTGTCACACTTAGTGAAGCTTATTTGCAACTATTTGCAACTGATTTCGGAACGTATTTACATCTTGAGAATCCGACATGAATCAAGTTTCCTGAAATCACTGCGTGAACATAGCCTTATGGACTTATTTGCAATGATTTGTAACTGATTTCGGAACGTATTACGATTGTAAATCAGTTGCAAATCAGTTGCAAATCAGTTGCAATCAGTGCACTAATTAGCAGTAAATACTTGCGGGGGGGGGGGGGGAACAAAGCCTAAAAACCCAAGTGAAGAATTGATTCATATATAAGGCGCATCCGACTATAAGGGGCGCACTTTCGATTCTGAGAAAATCCTAGGCTTTTAAGTGCGCCTTGGCCGTGTCAACACGGCTTAATCCCGACGGATTTGTGCCCATATTGACTCACACAAATCCGCCGTTAATAAGGGGCGGAACGGGGGCGGGCCTGGAGCGCGGCGGGGGCTCCTCCCGTAAATAATGTGACATGTCACTTTCTCCCCCCGCGTTTCGGATTTGCCGAGCGGGAGGAGCGACGAATCCACTGTTCCATATGAGAGCAGTGGATTACGAATGACTCCGACGGATTTGGCGCCGTAATTGAAGCGCAAATCCGCGCGGAATACGCGCCAATCAGTCGCAAATAAGCCGTTGAAGCGGCCTATAGTTCCGAAAAAAACGGTATCTTGCTCTCAGTAGTGCGGAAATGGCCAGCTTCTCTTCAATAATCCATGGCAGTTGCTGGCAGACCAGTATTCTGTGCGGCATGGATAAGAATCACGCCTTTTCAAAAAATGAAAGCAACATTAAGGACCTCGTCGAAAGTCCTTGAAGTTCAGATCGCGTGCTAATGCTGTGGCTTTGAGTCGAATAGAGATAGTGGAGACGCTTCTAGCTGTGGTTCTCTGTTCAATAACCCACTGTTCTATGTTGTCTTCCAAATGTGGCCATCTTGCTTTGTTCCTCGGAAAATCAGTTTGGTCCTTCTTTTATAATGGCGTAGGACATCCTCTAGTTCCTCCCTTACGCACCATAGATTCATTATGTTGAATTCTCTTTAAGCTGCTCTATTTCCATCTCTACTTGCATTACTTAAAGCTTTAGCATAAATATCTACATCATAAGCATGTCTCTTTAACCGGAGCATGTTGTGGTAGTGGTTATAAAAAATTATGGCTCTGGGAAGGTGGGGAGGGAAAAACGAGCGTGACAAACAAAAAAAAAAAACTGCGGTGGGAAGGGGTTAAAGTACAAGAGAGTTTTTATTATGCTGTAACTAACCCCTTACAATATACACTGGCCCAGATGTGTAAAAGTTGGGCAAAAAAATAATGGAATAGATGCTTTACACCACTTCTATGACATGTCTTAGACAGTTTCTAAAGACTTTGTGATTGAGCGTGTCCAGAAAGGCAACGACCCGTCGATCGTTGGATTGTGTGATCTCTGGGCCCTCTGCGAGCTTAGATTTGTAAACTCACAGAGGTAGCCGAACTGAGGACGAGATAGCAGGTGCGTACAGATAACAGAACAACCGCGAGTGTAGCGTAGACAGGTAGCACAGTCCCAGCAGAGTAACGGGCTTGCACAGCAACAGGTAACAGCAGGTAACTAATGGACTGGTGCAGCAGCAGATGTTCAACAGATTGTGCACAGGTTAATGCCAGTAGCATACAGGAACATAGATACAACAGCAACACAGCAGCCAGGGGTCAAGCTCTATGTCAGGCAAACACATCAACGAACTGACCATGAGCAAAGGGAGGAAGTGTCTTTTAAAGGCAGGGGTCACAGGTCACAAACCGGAAATTGGACCTGTCCTTAAACCCTTAACAGCCGGGAGCCATTTTGGCCCTCTCTGACAGAGCCCCATTTTTTAAATCTGGCATTGTGCTCTTAAATGGAATAACTTTATAGACGACTTTAACCTTATCCATGCGATTCAGAGAAGGTTTTCAGTGAAACCTTGCTTTAAGTTATAAAAATTTTGATCCAAAAAGTACTTGTTTATTTGTGACAAATATCAAAGTATCGTGAAAAATTTACCCATTTCAAACTTTCCACATGTAAGGAGTTATTCCACTCAAAATAGTTTTATAACTACACCTACCATATGTCTACTGTAATTGGCATAATTTTTTTAAATGTCTTTTTTTTTTATTTTACGTCATTAGGGCTTAGAAATTAGTGGTAATTATTCAAATTTCACAAGTAAATTTCAATTATATATTTGTTTTTTAGGACCATCCATTCTAACTGATTATGATTGGCCTGTATGGTTAGATACTCCCATAAATGACTCCATCTAAATGACTCCATCTAAATTTCAAAATTTCACTTTTTTTTACAGATTTTCAATTTTTAGCTATTATTCACAAGAACACAGTAAATGTGATCAGGGAAATGCATGCTTAATATTATTCCCCAATTCCCTGCCGTTTTCAGAGATATCCCATATGTGCCCTAGTGCGCTTTTTGGCTCGAACCACAAGCCACAAATAGGAGGGGAACCTACTCGCGACTTTTGGTCTCATTTCATTACGATATTTATTTTAGTACGGCCATTTCATTTGGTGGACGCCCTAAGTGCTAAAACTTAAGAAACCCCCTAAAAGGAGACCCCATATTGAGACACACCCCTTAAGGAATGATATCCAGGGTCAGTGAGTATACGACCCACACGGCTGTTTTAAACACGTTTTTTTTAGCGTTAGACCGCTGTGAAAAATGAAAGATGGATTTTTTTCTAACAATCTGCAATTTTAGCTGAAAATGTTGAATTTTTAAAAGGAATCGTGGAAAAAAAGCATCCCAAATTTTGTTATGCAATTTCTTCCAAGTTCGGTAATGCCCTACATGTGGCTTTAAACTGCTGTTTGGGCGCATGCAGGGGTACATAGGAGGAGTTTTGTTTGGCTTTTGGAATGCAGATTTTGGTGGGGCCATGTCGCATTTGCAAGCCCCCAAATTACCAGAACAGTATATAAATCCTAATATATCATCAGAGCTTCAGCTTCGTCTCCCTCTATCAATATAACCCTATAATCACAGAGCTCGAGCCTCTGTCATCTATCAAATAACCCTATATATCACAGAGCTCAGCTCCTCTCCCCTCTACAATATAACCCCTATATATCCAGAGCTCACTTCTCCTCTATCATATAACCCTATATATCACAGAGCTCATCTTCTCCTCCTCTATACATATAACCCTATATATCTCAGCACTCAGCTTCTCTCCCGCTAAAACATATAAGCCTATATATCACAGAGCTCAGCTTCGACCTCCCTCATCATATAACCTATAAATCAGACTCACTTCCTTTCCTCTATCCCTAACCCTATATACACAGAGCTCAGCACCTCTATCATTAAACCCTACAATATCACAGAGCCTCAGCTCCATCTATCATATAACCCAATTTAACACAGACCAGCTCAAGCTACTCTCCCCTCTATCATATAACCCCTATATGATTAATAGAACCCACTTCCTCTCTCTATCAGGTAAACCCTATATTATAACAAGAGCTCATCCTCTCTCCTCTATCATTTAACCCTATATATCACGACTCAGCCCTCTCCCCTATCATAAAACCAATCCAGTGTCAGACCTGCTTTCAGCGCTGTGTCCCTTATACTAGCAAGATGCTGTATTTACGTGTATTTAAAGCACAAAATCTCAGTTTTCAGCCAGAAGAGTCATTCCAAGAGTCAAATTTTTTTCATGCCCCGCCCACCTGAGGATAGCCCCCGCCCCCCACCTCAACTGACAAACCTATTACTTTGAATAGGTAGAAACATGTAAACCTTCTGGCGGAGCTAGCCTTTGGTTGGCGGGCTAACACCTGCTCCTGAATTAAGATTTGAGGGTAAATGCCTCTAAAAACGACAGCAACATACAGAATAATGGCACAGTTGCTGAACACCAGTCTACACTAGCTTGTTTCTTCCTCAGCAAGGAGCACAATCTATGTACAGTTCCCTTAAATAATGTACTTCTTCATACTTCACAGTCTGATTACAATAGACATAGTTCACTATTTTGGTTGCAACAGAAAAATGTTGATAAATGCGGCAAAAGTGTTTAATTTATCAAATGCTTTATATACTGTTCGTGAACTGTCTGACAAGGGGTGTATGGTTTAGCCAGGGAGGGTCGTGCTTTTTCTGGAAAGGAGGCGTGGTCCCAATGCAACATGCTGTGCCAAAAATCTGGTTGGTGCAGAGTTTTCATGTAAAGTCTAATGATGCACCAACATGATCAAATGACATGAGCCACTGTGACAAATCTGGTGCACTTTTAGACTGGCTAAGTTTACACTGTCTAATTTCTAGACAGCAATAGTAAATGTGTAGCGTACTCCGCATATACCGATATACTACTCAGTATAAGCGAGTTTTCAACCCAAAAAAGACTGAAAATCTCTACATCATCGGCTATACTCGACACTGTCGTCGCACGTCGCTGCGATGGCCCGAGTTCTGACAGGACGCTTCATTATATGCTCTCCTCAGGAAAAAATAAAAAAGCCCCCCCCCGGCAAAATATAACTTAAGGCCGTAGAGAGCGCACAGTGTCCGGGCGCTGCGTATGGTCCGGGCACTGTCCGCGATCCTTCAACCGACATGCGAACTCCTCTGGAGCGCATATAGGTGAAGGGAACACGTGCGTGCACAGTAAGCGAGCGCAGGTAATCGATCACGCTGCAGCGTGCGAGGGCCTGATGACTCACCCGCCCTGTGCCGAGAAGATGCGAGGAAATCGCGCGTGAGGCCGGAGCAGCGTAGGAGGCTAGGCGGCGAGGACACGGAGCCCGGGAGCCAGGTAAGTGATCGTTTTGATTTTTTTAAACGCCTATCCTGCCCTATAACCCCTATACCTGCCTACAGCTGCCTAACTGCCCTACAAGCCGTCCTAATACCTGCCTACAGACCGGCCCCTATAACCTGCCTACAAGCCGCCCTATAACCTGCCAACAGCTGCCCTAAAAACTGCCTACCACGCGGCCCAATCCCTCCTACAGCCGGGCCCAATACCAGCCTACAGCAGCCCAATACCTGCCCTATCAGACCTATACCTGCCCTAAGCTCTGCCCCTATACCTCTGCCTACACTGGCCCTATACCTGCCTAAAGCCGCCCTATAATCCAGCCCTATACCTGCCTCCAGCATGCCCCTATACTTGCCCTAAGCCTGCGCTATACCCTGCCTATGGGGCCATATACCTTCTATTACCTGTCTATGGGTTCCATATACCTGCCTATTACCTCGTATGGGGCCAAATACCTGCCTATAATCTGCTTATGGGGACATATAAACTGCAAATTACATGCCTATTGGGGCCATATACCCCTATACCTGCAATAAGGGCCATAATCCGCCTATAATTGGCTATGGGTACATAAACTGTCCCTATCCTATTAATTTAATGGTATCCATTTTTAATTTTAAAATTTACCAGTATACCTCATTTTCTACCCTAGTCTAATACTCGATCAATCAGTTTTCCCGTTTTTTGGGGCAAAAGTGGGTGCCTGGGCTTTATCGGGGGGCTTATACCAGTAATACGTATATAGTGATTGGAAGCAGAGAACAGTCATGGGCATCTACAAAAGGTTTGCCTTTGGGATTTTACCACCATCTAATTGTTCTTCAAGAAATACTGAAGATGCAGAGGTGTTTTTCATACGAGCACTTTTAAAATATATATATTTTCGCTTGGCCCAAATGCCCGGGGACGTAGCAGTAGTCTTCTCGTGTCAATTTTTTGCTCGATAAGGGGGATTCCCCAACCCACGGCTCTTTCCGCCCCAAAGGAAAACTGTGCGGGCCTAGCTGCTTGATAACTGTTTCCATCCACCACTCATGAATTCAATGTCTTCTATAATCCGGATCTGGGTTATAGGGGTTGTCCCATGAACGAATAACAAATACGCTTCGCAGATCTATCAGCCGACAGGGCATTTGCGGCCATGCCCCCTATTCTTTTCTATGGGAGCTCCGAATATAGCTGAGTGCTCTCAGGTATATTCGGAGCTCCCATAGAGCTATCTACGGTCCAGCGCAGTTCTCTTGGGTTGGAGCCAATTTGTACAACACTAAGAGGTGAGTAGTAAATATATCTATAAATATGTGCTATTTCACTGTATAACAGTATTACACAAGGGGACGCTGTCTCCAATTTGCTTTTGTCTTACTATATTCAAGAACTAATATGGCTGAAAGAAAGTTTGTGTAGGACATTGATGGCAGGAGAATGGAGAGATTGAAAGACTGCACACTTAGGGCATGTCCCCACTGCACGGGTTTTCGGACGGTTTTTCAGCCGGTTTGCAGTTTTGCAGACCGCCTGAAAAACCGGGCCCGGGAAAAATGACCCACAATGGTGCTCTATGGAAAACCCGTGCAGCAGTCCCCACTGCACGGGTTTTCCGTCCGGCGGTTTTTCCGCCCGCGGTCCGGCCACAAAACATTCAACAAGTACAATCTTCCGTACGGTTTTCGGACGGAACCTGTGCTTGTAAATGTGAATGGGAAGGGCTTTTCTCCACTCATCGTGGGGACGGCCACAAAACAGGTCAAATACCGGCCGGGTAAACCGACCGGTATTTGTCCTCTGCAGTGGGGACACAGCCTTAAAGGTTTTTCAACCATGCAGTTTCACAAATTCACAGCCAGCTTCAGAGTCCCAATTCCTGTTTAGGCTACTGGTGGGTCTATAGCAGTGATTGACATATCCGCTCTACTATTCCTAGTGGAGCCTTGTACAGTGAAATGACTGCAGGAGATGTACAATCTGTACTACACAAGACTACAGACCTCTAAGGAGAGAAAATGTGTCCTTATCTTAAACAAATAAAGCTCCTTTCCTAGAGATTACACAGAGTAGAGAGTGACTCAGACTCACCATGGACCTACAGCAGCTTCCACTAATCAGATAAGAGAGAGGAGAGAGAGATGGTCGGTATCCAAGAGAAACTTGCCTGCACTCAGAAGAGATAACATCTTAGCTCCTCAATAAAGCAAAATAAAAAAGCAATGTATTTGATAATGGTCTTCATTTACCTTTCCCTACGTATTTAAAGCTAATCATTGTAGTGAGAAACCCCCTGTTTTCAGTATGTCCTGAAAAGCACCCTAAAGCTGTATAGTTTTTGTTGAATTTGAATGTTATTATCTGTGAAGTGCAATTTCCCTTTATATCGGGCCCAAATCTTCTTCTGCACATTACTATGTAAATTCTTAAATACCACTTCATATTTTATGAAATTTAAAACCCAAAAATAAAGGGGCCCATAGAACAGTCATGGAAACTTTAGTGTACTATCATTTTTCACAAATACGCCTGCTTTGCTTCTTGCTTTTTTTTTTTTCTTTATTACTTATTTTTTCCTAAGTTGTCTATCACTCTTGCACCTTTAGACAGGAGGGGAGAGAATGTGCTATGATCTTTTTAAAAACTCGAAAAACTGAAACATACTCCCAACTTTAAGATTGGGAAAAGCACAAAAATGTAAGCAAGGCTTTTCAAAAAAGAAATTCTCACAATTGCTTTTTCACTTGACTGGGAATGGACATGCTAACTATTGTTATGAAACATATCATTCCGACACTAAGGGATGTTCACATGGGGTGTTGATCCCCTGTGAACTACCTTTTATACTGTTTGGGTCCATTTTGACCCTAAACGTACCCAAAAAACGTATCTAATAAATAAAATGTGATTTTCCCTTGCTTTTTACCGAAATACCCCTTGGCTTCACAAAAGAGTGATCACCCAGCGTGTCTCATTGCATCTTTTAGATCCCTCTTTCGGGTCGAGTACCAAGAAATTGTAGAGTCAATACTTGGTTGAAATGGACGCAGCAGGAGCCATGATTTTAAACTATTAGGGTGCGATCTGCTCATCCACAGTAATCCGTAACACGCAGCTGCATTTTGGATAAGTGTGGGATATGTTTAGGATCCGATCGCTGCAGAGCTTTTAAATCCGATTTTCGGATCCAACATGGATCCAAACACGCCATGTGAACATACCCTTAAACTAAATGTCCAGAAACTGTTGGCATGGCGTGCCAGCTGTACACATACGAGGCAGCTGGTGTCGCGGTACCCTCCGCTCCTCGGCCAGCGGGCCGCGGTCGCCACCCGAGGCCGCCCCCCCCGGGCGCCCACCAGTGGTCGGGTGCCGCCGTGGCCGCGGGACCGAGCCGGGGTCTGGCGCTCTGCGGGGACTACCTGACCTCGTTCTGTGCCCTCCGTGCACCTCTGCTGGCTGAGGCGCGCGGGCCCATGTCCTTAGGCGCGCGCTCGTTCTCGAGGATTAACAAGGGCCAGCGACCGATAATTGGGCTAAGTGCCAGGCGTTCCCCTACTATAGGTCACGTCCCACAATCACTCCTTGCTGGATCTTGTTGCCTCGTGCCTTAGCTAATGCGTTTCCTAAAGTGTTTTCTCGCCCTACGTGTACAGACCTATTGCCTACGTTTCTGAATCCGACCCTCTGTGCCTGCCCTGACCATTTTGCCAGTCCACGACCACGAACCATGCTGCCGGCACTGACCTTCTGCCTGCCTACGACTAGATTCTCGGACTACGACTATGTACCACGTGCAACTCGGCCGCCCCATCGCAAGCAAGTCACGTCAGGGGGGGGTAGAGCCTGGTAGCATCACGCTGCAGCAAAGCCATCCCGCTTGCGGCGGCTCTGGTGAAAACCGGGGATACTTAGATTTCGTTCCTGGCGTTTGGCTTAGCTCTTATCGACTTGCGTGATCCAGTGGGTCCACCACCAGCGTTACAGTTAGATCCAGCCATGACCCGCCAAGGTGCCCTTGCCAAGTCTAGCGGATCTCTCGGTATTCATTGTCGGGCCAACAGTCGCAGCAGGATCGCACAACAGGCAAACAATTGGGT
Organism: Phyllomedusa bahiana; assembly: GCA_025379985.1. NCBI lineage: Eukaryota > Metazoa > Chordata > Amphibia > Anura > Hylidae > Phyllomedusa > Phyllomedusa bahiana. The sequence goes on from JAODAL010003483.1 coordinate 146,212, forward strand.
CAGGCTTCGCCATGATACACCAATTCCTGGCTCCCAGCTGCAGCAAAACCTGGCCTATCTTCACCAGTGGTTCCATCTCTTCGGCCGTCCGCTTGCAACTGTGGGTCGAAGCTGTCGTCTTTCCTCTACCCTCAGTTTGACGGGACTCGAAGCTCTGCAGAGGTTTATTACGCTGCAGTGCTCCATGCTCGTGGAGCTGATGGGCCGGTCTGTTTCCACTGAAATGGGAAGGGGTGGGGTGGGGGGGGGGGGGGGGGGGGGGGGGTGGGGTGGGGTGGGGGGGGGGGGGGGGTTCCCTTTTTATTTGGCGGGGGCGGGGGGGGGGAGGGGGGGGGGGCTGGCGTTAGTGGTGAGTGTATCCGGAAAGGCCTGGCCTGGGCGACACCCCTTTGGGAATGGAACGTCCCTGTGACCACAGACCTACAGGTTTTTCCTCACTGAATTCCGCAGCGGTTTTCGTGGAAGCCTGCGCGAGCATCTTTCCCGCGAGACAGCGCTACTGAACTTACGCCAAGGGGACTCCTCCGTAGGGAATATCGGTCCAGTTCCGCACCCTAGCCCTGAGCTGTCATGGAAATGACGCCGCGCTCTCTGCGCCACGTTCAAGAAGGGTCTGTCAAGCTAGAATAAGGACGTACTTGTGGACAAGAGACCTTCATTCTTTCTTTGTGCGAAATTATTCCACTTTGGGTACCCGCATTGACGTGCGGTTCACGGAGAGACAGCAGGAGTAAGCCAAGAGCGTGGCTGGCACAGCCTCGCGTCTACCTCGCTTGGCCCCGTGTTCAAAGGTTGCTGCCTCCCTCCTCAGTTGCTTCAGAGATCCCATGCAGGTGGACCGGGCCCCACTTGTCGGAGGAGAGCGGGTACCCGCACGCCGGATGGAGAACCTTTGTTCTAATGCGCAGTGCCAGACCATTTCCGTTAGGTGTAGTTGTTCGCAGCGCCTCAGCGGTCGGGAACGTCGCCCTATAGGTGGCGTAGGATGAGGGAGTCCCTAGGTGCTACTCTTCCTCTCCACGGCAATGTTGTTGCGGCTACAAGTAGACGGGATACTTGTCTATCCGTTCGGGCTCGGCCTTCCTGGACTCCGGCTCCGCCGGGGAATTTATTCACGCCTCCCTGGTGTCACGCTATCGCTTGCCCAGTAACCCGCCTGGAGAAGCCTCTTGGTTTATCCTCAACCGTCGAGTGGGGGGCAATCTCAGTTACTCCATTCTGTTCATCAACGGCCGGTGACCCTCCGTGTTGGGGTCTCCTCCACGGAGAAGATCTCCTTTCATGTCTGCCTCGCGCGGTTCTTCTGGTGATCCTGTTGGGTGCTGGCTGAAACGTCACGCCCCGCACTTGATTGGGAAGGACAGGTGAAGTCCTGGTTGCGGGAACGGCTGAGCCAGGATCTTCTGTTTGGTGGCACCTCGCCCGGTGTCCATTCGCTCTACCCAGTCGTCTCATCAAGTCTCTGCAAGGTCTCGCCAGCGGAGGTGTATAGTACCAGGATTATGTGAGGATGTGTTCTTGGAGAAACAGGCTGAGAGGACTACCACCCCATAGGCCATATGACTGCCCTATCGAACTCCTTCCGGAACCAGTCCCTCCTCGGGGTTTAGGGTCTACCACTCTGTCTGTGCCCTGAGACCCAGTCCATGTTGGCCTATATCCAGGAGAATTTGTCGTGGGTTTTTATACGCAAAGTTTCCTCGCCCGCGGGGGTTGGTTTCTTCTTTGTCCAGAAAAAGACAGTCACTTGCCCGTGTATTGACTACAGAGGGCTAAATCAAGATCACGGTGAAGAACCGTACCTCTACCTCTGATTCTGAAGCTATTTGATCGCTCGTGAGCCAAGGGTCTTTACTAAATTAGACTCTACGTGGCAGGAGCCTATAACCTCATCTAATACGCGATGGGGGATGAGTGGAAAAAACGGCTGTTCAACACACGGGACGGGCATTTTGAGTATCTCGTGATTCCGGTTCAGGCTATGCAATGCCCCTGCCGTATTTCAGGAGAGTTCGTCAGCGAAGGTTTTGGGACTTGTGATACACCTGCGTCATTGTATTACTTGGACGACATTCGGATTTTTCCCCTGACATCCAGACCATGGGTACAAAGTAGCCAGGTTCTGCGACGCCTGCGGCCCTGCTTATGGCTATTCGACTCGTTATGCCAAGCTGGAGAAGTGTTGGTTTCCAAGGCCGCCTCCTTTCCTTTGGTTACTAGTTTCCGAAGAGGGGTTGCTGATGGAACCCAGCTAAACTATCCGCGATCCAGGCAGTGGCCACGACTGGTCGGTCTCCGGGCGATTCTAACGTTTCCTAGCGTTCAGCCACTACTACCGGCAGTGCACTTACCTCCACTTCTCTACGTGGTCGGCTCCCATCGTTGGCTCCACCCGTAAGAATGCTAACCGAGATGTTGGCCTCTGTCGGCCGAAAGAAGCATTCTCCAGATGAAGGACAGTATTCTCTCAGCACCTATTTTGGTCCGGCCTGATCCAGAAAGACCTTCAGCTTTAAAAAGGAAGGTGGATGCCTTCTTCCGTGGGAGCGAGGGGCTGTCCTGACCAGGAAGGGTCCTAAGGCAAGACTGTCACATGTGGTTTTTTTGCAAAGACCTCTCCTCGGCAGAACGTAATTACGCCATGGAGGGCACCGTGGAACTGTTTTGGCATAAAATTGCCTGGGAAGGAGTGGCGACATCTTGTTGGGGAGCTCTAGGCACCCGTTTGAACGTCTTTCACAGACCATAAAAATCTCCAATACCTCCAGTAACAGCTCAGAGTTTGAACCCTCGCCAGGCTCGGTTGGTATCCTGTTTCTTCTCGCGCTTTGATTTCAAGTTTACACATTACCGACAGGCCGGAGAAGAATATCTTGGCGGACGCCCCTCTCCCCGTGCATTGACATCACCGGGGAGGAAAACTCGGTGTGTCACGCCATCATAAGGTCACTGAACGGCTGCCTGAGTCATGCGGCTCATGTGGATCTCGGAACGTTCCTCGGGCTGAACCCTACGTGCGTCCAGCGCTCAGGAGGAGGATTCTGGGTTGGGGGGCATAGCTCTCTTTCTGGCCGGCCACCCGGGTGTACGTGAAATCCTCGTCCTTATCTCGCGACTCTACTGGTGGCCAACCCCTGCTCCAAGACCGTCAAGGATATACTTCGTTCTTTCCTGCACATTGTGCCCAAAACAAGGTTCCTCGCCATAGGGCCCGCTGGTCTCTTAGTCCTCTGCCAGTTCCAGAGTCTCCATGGACAAAAATTGGCATGGACTTTATCAGGACCTTCCTCTTCTTCGGAACTCGGTCATTTGGGTGATCACTGGGACGATTTTAAAAATGTCCCCCCACTTGTGCCGCTTCTGTTCTCCCTTTGCTCCCCAATTGGCAGGAGATACTTCTTACCATCACATTCTTTCGTCTGCATGGTTACCATTCCCACATGTTGCGTCGAGGGTCCAATTTGTCTCTAATTCTGCGCATGCCCTGTGTTCCGGTTGCAAATCAGCGTAGATTTTTCTTTGCATTTCTTCCCCACGAAAATGGGCGGTGGAGAGGGTGGTAAACCAGATCTTGGGGAGTATCTACGGCACTCGTGTGCGGTCGACAGGACAACTGGTCGAATTGCTGCCTCTGGGCCGAGTTCTCATATAATCATTGGGGACTCAACTGGCGTTCTCCTTTCATGGTGGTCTATGGCGTCCATAAGCGCCCTACCCTCACCCCTTGCTTTCTCCTCCGAGGTTCCCGCCGTGGTAAACCAGGTCTGGATATCAGGATCATTTGGCGGAGGACCGGACAAGCCTTACTCCAGGCTTCAGCCATTGAAGACCCAAAGCTGACAAGAGGAGAAGACTTCCCACTTAGTGCCAAACACTGGGATAAAAGTGTGGCTCTCTTCTAAAATACATACGCCTCAAAATCCGCAGCTATAATTGGGTCGCGGTTTCTGGGACCCTTCAGATTCTGCGACAACTGAACCCGGTGGTCTATAAACTACTACCTGCCTCAACTCTTGGGTTCCTAACGCTTTTCTTGTCCTCCCTCCTAAAGCCTCTGGTCCTGAACAGGTTCTCCAGAGGGCGCTGCTCCGTTTCTGGCGCTAGAATCCCTGATGTCTTTGAAGTAAAGGACATCTTGGACATGAAGATCGTCATGGGTTAAGTGATTTTTTCTTGTAGATTGGAGGGCTTGGCCCGAACGAGAGAAGAGAGGTCCTGGGGAACCCGGAGTCCAAATATCCTGAACCAGACCTTATTCCGTAAGTTCTTCAGCCTAAAAGAGGGGGGAGACCTAAGGGGGGGGGGTACGGTGCGGTACCCTCCGCTCCTCAGCCCGCGGGTCGCGCGCGCCACCCATGGCCGCCCCCAGGGTGCCCTCCAGGGTGTGGTTGGCACGCGCTGGCCGCGGGCGAGCCGGGGGTTCCGCGCTGAAGGGGACTCACCTGGACCTGCTCCTGTGCGTCTGGCCCGTGCCGGCCAGAGGCGGCGTCCCGCGTCCTAAGGCGTGCGCGCGCTCGTTCTCGAGGATTTAAAAGGCCAGCGCCCCCAGAATTGGCTAATTGCAGGCGGCTTCCCTACTTAAGGTCACGTCCCAAATCACCCTTGCTGGATCTTGTTGCCTCGTGGCATTAGCTAAAGCGTTTCCTAAATGTGTATTTCTTCGCCTCACACATGTACCAGTACCTCTTGCTACGTTTCTCGACTCGAAACTCTGGCACGGCCTGCCCTGACCTTCTGACTGTCCACGACCACGAAATACATTGCCGCCTGCCCTGACCTTCTGCTCTGCCCACGACTACGGATTCTCGGACTACGAATCTGTTACCACGCTGCACTCGGCCGCCATCGCATGCAAAGTCACGTCAGGGGAGACGGACCTGGTAGCCTCACGCAGCCAGCAAGGTCCATCCCGCTTTGCGGCCGGGCTTGGTGAAAACCGGGGGCTACTAAGATTCCGTTCCTGGAGGTTGCTTCTTAGCTATCATCGCTTGGGGTGGTCCAGTGTGTCCACCACCCAGCCGTTACAGCTGGTTTTTAAGCAAAAACTAAGACATGGACTTTATCATTTCAGGTTGTAAAATTTACTCCGTTAAGGATTCAAGTCTTGTGTGTATTTTTAGCACTGTGCCGAAAAGAGTCATAATCATACCAAAAAATGTAAATGCACAGAACTACTGCTCAGTTTCGAGACGTTCAGAACTTTTTAGCTTTATTGTTTCCAAGTGTACTGTCCACACCTCTATATGTTTTAGGTAAACATAATGGACTTTATATATCCTAGGTCCTAAGTGACACATCTCTCATGTTTAGCAGTCCCCATAAAGGAGGACCTAGAAGAATATTTAAATGTGCATTAATAATGTGAAAACTTACCTCTATGCTAAAATAAGAATGCTAAAACAGTTCTTTTATTACAAATATTAGCTTTCAACATGTAGAAAAAGGTAATTGAAGATTTTTTTTAAAATACATTAGTCCTTTGATTTTACCATTTTAGGGCGACATGTCCTATTATGGCTACACCATTATTTTGGTGTATTTTGCGCCCACAAACTGTTGTTGCCCATTTTCTATATAATTCGAACTGTTAGTACACTATATTAGGGTGCATTATAGGTGCCTAAAGTAGGTGCATTCAAATATGCTAGCAATGATATGCTATGCGCACTATACACTCATTTAATGCGCCTTAAAACTGGCGTGGTGGCACCTCTTTTCTGACATGTCGCCCTTAGGGTATGTTTACACGGCGTATTGGGGCGCGTTTGGTACGCGATGCAATACTCCGAGTGTTTTGGAAGCACGCACTGATCAGCGCATAATTCCACAGCACGGGGGAAGGTGGGGTGGCACCTGGCCGGCTGTCCTTAAGTTCCTATGGGCAAAAAAAGTGAGTTTCACACCTAAACCATTTTCATACATGTGGCCCTTAGTCTTTTGATTTAGTCAGGAGATAGAGATTTTATCTGCTCTAAGTGCACACAGGTTTCTCTGGTTAAGTCCATATCTCTGCTATTTCATTAGAGCAGAGAGCAGGGAGTGACATCACCATGGGCAGAGCTCACTCTGAAACAGACTCTGCATCTCTAACAAGGTTAGCTTTTGTTTACAGATAAGCAATTGTTTTCTCTCCTCACAGCACCTGTAGCTTTGTTAACTGAAGATTAGGAATCCTGCACTGTTCTTTTTAATGTTTCAGCTAGTTACAGAGAAGGGAAATATGCTAATCACTGCTATAGAACCACACACAGCTTGACAAAGGCAGAGTGAAAGAAAAGCTGCCTGACTGTGAAACTGCAAGATGAGATAACCCCTTTTAGGTTTAGTGGCCAAAAACCTAAACTGGCCATAGACCTTCATCAGCTGTTGGCTGAATGATTACTTTGCCGAAAACACTTTCGTCAGTCCTCCCAATACACTTGCATGATCAGTTTGGCAAAGCATGCATGTTTTCTTAGTAGAGAAAGGAATTAAACTGCTGCTAGACAGGTCTCTCAGTGAATTACCTACCGTGAGGACAAAAAGATCAAGGGTGACATGTATGTACGGGGCTGTGCCAGTATTCTGGTGTCCTTTCAGCTCAAAAACTGGCGCACTCCAAAATTAGCTGCATTTAGTGGCGCCCACAGCACTTTCCAATGCGCCCAAAATGTGGGGACGCTCTACGGGTGTCGGACCTCAACCATAAGATTCTACAAAGTTATGACTGGAGGACAACAACACTAGGTGCATTATTGCTGGAACAGGCAGACCATGTTAAAAGTGGTCTACCTGAGTTTGAGTTGTCATAGTGGAACTTGAAAGCGCTAAACCTATGACCCGCAGTAGACCAGGTCCATACATTCTGGTGCACTCTACACTGCTTTAAAGCTATTTAGAACTGGCCTGTCAGCACTATCGTTCATACATGTCATCCCAAGTTTTGAAATAAAATCCAATCCATCCTTCCACTAACATCTTCTGTCACAGGCAAGTTGGGACTCATTCATATACATTAGATTGTTGGCCGATTTGGCATAAAAATTAGCAATTTTTTATTGTATAATTATTAATGGGGTATTACCATCTCATTGATTAGCTTTAACCACGTAGGCAAAGTTAAATAAAGACCATTACCAAATACATTGCTGTTTTCATTTTACTTCCTGGTAGACTTAGAGCAGTTCTTATCTCCTGCTTATTTACACAAGCTTCTCTAGTTATCAGCTACCTCTCTCTGCTCTAGCAGTCATGGCTGGGATGGTGATGTTACTTCCTGCTGTGTCTTTTTAGCAGGACAGAGCTTCTCACTCTCTGATCTTATCTTTCTACTAAGAGAAACTTGAAGCAGCCTTGTGTCATCCTGTTAGGCCTACAGAGCACATAGTTGTGTATATACACCAAAGATAACAGAGCCACTAAACAGCTAACAATGTGTCTGGGCCGCATGTAAGTTTTTCACTCCCACTAGAAGTTTCCTTACAGATATTGTAGCTTACATTTATAGCACGACATCCTGATTGGACAGTGTCATTGTTTTTCACAACCCCTCCACCACCAACGTCTGCTTCTATTTTTATTAACAGCAGCATTCTTGTCCATAAACTCTGTCAGGTATTCCAGGTCAGCCCAATACACCTGGAAGGGGATAGGCCGCAATACCTGGCAGAGCCAATGGACAAAGTTGGCAGTGTTTTGATGCACAGGTACGTAGCTTTATCTGCCTTTCTGCTTTCTAGCATCTACTAGACCAGCATCACAGAAAGTGCTGCTCAGAATGTGATGGATTCTGTTTCTCAGGGGATAAGGTTAGAGGAACTATTTATAAAGATAAAACGATACCTAATTCTTCAGATCATATAGGAACCCACTGCCTTTATAATTAGAACTGCTTTTACCCACAACCCATTGCTCACATGTATTGTCAGAAAATAGCTATTGAGAAAATATAGCCCGCATATTGTGGTTTTACACATTAGAACAACATCTGTAAAACAGAATAAAACACAAAATGTATCATTTTGTTCGAATGCAAAAAAATGCAGCATTTGACTAAAACAGAGGGCCTCGAACCAGTCCTGACCAAGGCTTTGATATATTTCAAGAGAAGTTGCAGCACTCCACCAATTTAAACAAATTGAAGTGTGTTTTATTGACCCGTGTCATTAGGGTCACTTAAAGGGGTTGTCTCATCGCAAATAATGCTGCTTTGCTCTGTCACTTCCTGGTCAAGCTGTCTGTAATTAGCATATGAGCTCCATGTATTCAGACCTCTCTGTTTTAGTCTAGATTAGCTAAGTTACCTTCTACCAGGACAGGAGAAGCTGCTGAGCTAATGTAAACAGTAGAGTAATTACTGTCTTTGTATTGTCTGAAAGATCAGATAACACACAAGCTCTCACTGCTGGCCCGGACCTGTGTGATGATGTCACTCCCTGCTATCAGACAAAACAAACAGCAGGGGAGAAGGAGTTCACAGGTCGGTCACTTGGGAAACCTGAAAGCCCTCAGAAGGTGATAAAATCATATGTAGCTCCTTAACAAAAAAAGATGAACAAAGCAATCTATTTGGAAAACGTCTTCATTAAGTGTTCCCTACATTTTGAAAGCTATTCTTTGTAGTGAGACAACCCCTTTAAAGAAGCTGAGCTCTGTACTATATAGGGTTATATGATAGAGTAGAGAAGCTGATCTCTGTGATATATAGGGTCATATGATTTGGAGTAGGATGTTTCAGTAAAGAAAATCCTAATAAGGGGTTTTCAGACAATGTTCTGGTGTCACCGGTGGTCCCGCAGCCCCCCTGCCGGGCTGCAGGCTTACCGGGACTTCTACCCCCTCTCCCGCTACAGGGACGAGCGGCGCCGTGGTCCGAGTGCTGGGCCGCGGGCATACTCGTTCCCCTGTGCGTGCAGACTTACCAGTCTGCGCTCCTGCTTCCGTGCGGCATCCCTGCCGGCTGCGGCGCGCGTCCCCGCTCCTTAGGGCGCGCGCCTGCTTCCTCTGATTTAGAGGGCCAGCGCGGCCATTATTGGTTGTTGCCAATCGCTGACCCTATTTAAGGGTTGCACTTCCGGAACGTCCCCGCCAGATCTTTAGTGCCTTCTAGCCTATTGAGAAAGCGTTCTGAGTGCCTTCGTCCTGTCCGTGTACCATACCTCTTTGCCTACGCCTCTCGACTACGAACCTTTGCAGCCTGCCCTGACCTTATTGCCTGTCCCCGACTACGCCTCGTCTGACGATTCTGTACTTCGCTACTCCTTGGCCGCCACCGCAAGCAAGTCTCGGCAGTGGAAGCGACCTGGTAGTTTCCCGCCGCAGCAAGTCCATCCCGCTTTGCGGCGGGCTCTGGTGAATACCAGGTTCTACTTAGACTCCGCTCCCTGGTGTGGCTTATACCATCGCTTGCGCTGGTCCAGCGGATCCACTACCAACCGTTGTGACACCTGGCCACACATGCTCAGACATCACCTCTCCGCTCAGGCAGCTACTATCAGTCTATTCCCTGCTTAGTAATCACACACTCACTGTTGAGCAAGTGTTCAACCCCTGGTGCTGTCATTCTACTCCTGTCCTCTGTGCTGCTTAGTAATTAGTCAAACAGTGCAAATTAATAAAAAGAAAAAAGAAATCTCAATAAGGTATGTGCACTGAGGAAAAAAAAAATCCACGTGTTTGATTCCTGCGGGAATTTGAACCAAGGCCCCTTTGCTGAAAGACAGGAATGCTAACCCCGTAGCTACAGCTATAGACCTTTAACTAGAGTGAGCATGGTGATGTCAAGACTGCTGGGTCACATGTTACGCATTTCAAGCAAATCAAAATGCCCCTTTTTGAACACACAGAAAGCTGAAGCAGGACAAATCAGGCATAAAAACCTTTTTTGATAAGACCCCTTTAAAAGAGAGTGGAAATCCTGCTGACCTCGTCCGCATGCAGTAATTGATGGCTTTCCTCATATCAGTGTGTACACAGAGCAAACTGTCAATCACTGTATGTGGGTGGGGCTAGTATTAATTTCACTTTCTCTTTTAGTATATTCTCTTCTTTTTTAAACAGAAATTCTGCTTCAAATTTTATAAACTTGCATATCACAAAAATCAGCTTCTGTCCCTCTATCATATTCTGCTCTCGTACAAGGCAGTATAAGCCTCCTATCAGGTTCCCTTTAAATTAGTTTTAACCCTTCTAGCTCTGCTACTGCTCCTGAAATATTTTCAGCAATGACACTTTTTAGAAAACTAACATTCAAGACCATTATATCTTGAAAACAAGCAACATCTATGATTTGTGATATTAAATATACAAATTCTGACGTGTCATTCTTGAGATATGGCAGAACATGATCACAGGACTGAAGCACATCTGTATCTGCGCATCTGGATATACAGTTGAAACCAGAAGTTTCCATACAATATATAAAAAGACACATATGCATGTTTTCTCACCATCTAACATGAAATCAGAATAAACGTACTTTTTAAAAGGGCAATTAGGAAAACACAATTTTTTTTTTTTGCCAAATGCCCCCAATAATAAGAATTTTTACGTTTTTTTTACTTTCTGCAAAATCAAAGTTCTACATAGGGTTACTATCCCCTATGGTAAAGTCCCTGTCTTTGTAATTTTTTATGGTTTGGCAAATCTAAGTTTTAAATTTGGCAACTGGATGTATTTTAAATTCACACCGAAAACACCCTTTTGTGTGTAACTCTGGGAAAAATTTAAAAAAAATCAGCCAAGTTATCTGGAAAGAGAATTGTGGACGGAAAAAGTTGGATTCCCTTGGGGGCAATTTCCGATACCGGGGGTGCCCCGTTCATCGTAAAAAAAATTAATGTAAGTACAGACAAAATGGGAAAATCCAGCCATCATACTGTCAGGGAAAGGGGAAGGGGCTGTGTTAGGATTAATTGCTTTGGCCCTTGTGTATATCAACCCCCAAAAACAAAAGCAAAAACCTTTTGAAGATGCTAGGGGGAAACTGGTAAATTGTGTCATTATCCCCAGTGAAACTGAGTGTCACGGATCCCCGGGTCGCAGAAGTTGGATCCTCTGTACCAACCGCAAGCTATGGGCATCATCCACGGCCATGTAGAAGCGAGTCTGAGTAGGTCCCGGTATATCACCAGAGGCTCGCCGCAAAGCGGGAAGGAGACCTTGGCTGGCGGCGGAGAGTCTACCAGGTCGCTACGCCTCGACGTTGTCTTGCTTTGCGGTGGCAGCATAGGGATACAAGCATAGGTACAGAATCAAAGGCAGGTCTCGTAGTGGGGACAGTGGCAGATGTTTTCTTATGGTCAGGAGATGGAGGCAAATGGTACGAGTACACGGAAGATCAGAACAAGACACGTCTCAGGGAACCTTTCTCTATAGTCAAAGGCACTAAAGATCTGGCGGGGAGTGTGAGGAAGCGTACAGGTAATATAGAGGCAGCGCCCGGTAATTAGCCCTATAAATTTCACAGAATCGGCACGCGCCCTAAAGCATGGAGACATGCGCCCGACACCCGGGCAGCGGCGGCACTCACCCCAGAAGCGGGGGCACAGGCAGAGCCGCGACAGCGCCCGCAGCCTGAGTTGCGGGCTGCGGCGCCGTTCGCAACAACAAGTACTGTATCAACATGGGCTGAAAGGCCACTCTGCCAGGAAGAAGCCATTACTCCAAAAGAAAAGCCAGATCAATGTTTGCAAATGCACACAGGAACAAAGACCTACATTTTTGGAGACATGTCCTGTGGTCTGACAAAACTAAAATTGAGCTGTTTGGCCATAATGACAGTTGTCACATTTTGAGGAAAAATGGAGAAGCTTGGAAGCCTTAAAACACCATCCCAACTGTGAGACACAAGGGTGGCTGCATCATGTTGTGGGGTTGCTTTGCTGCAGGAGGGACTGGTGCACTTCACAAAATAGATGGTATCATGAGGAAAGAAGATTATGTGGCAATACTGAAGTAACACCACAAGACATCAGCCAGGAAGTTAAAACTTGGGCAGAAATTGTTCTTCCAAATGGACAATGACCCAAAGCTACTGCCAAACTGGTTACAAAGTGGCTTAAGGATAACCAAGTCAATGTTTAAGAATGGCCATCACAAAGCCCTGATCTCAATCCTATTGAAAATTGATGGGCAAAGCTGAAAAGGCAGGTGCAAGCAAGACCACCTACAAACATGGCTCAGTTACACCAGTTCTGTAAGGAGGAATTTGCAAAATTCCTACTAACTATTGTGAGAAGCTTGTGGAAGGATCCAAAACATTTGACCCAAGTCATACAGCATAAGGGCAATGCTACCAAATACTAATGACATGTATGGAAACTTTTGACTTTGCAGAAAGTAATAAAAATGGCTTAAAAATTCTCTCTCATTATTCGGGCATTTGGCAAATATCAATAATTTTGGTTCCTAACTGACCTAAAACGGGAAAGGTTTATTCTGATTTCATGTCACATAGTGAGAAAAACATGCAAATGTGTCTTCTTATATAGTGTATTTAAACATCTGGTTTTAACTATACATGATGCAAGTATAGTTGCCGATATGGTTACATCAATATGGGGCATGAAGTGTTTTGTAGGGCTTTGACAAAAGCGTGTAGGGTCAGTATCACAAAGTTTTGGGATTTTTGGATAAGCAACTTTCTTCATTTCAAGATGTTTTTGCCAAAAAAGTCTTTTTTCTATTTATTTTATTTCAAAAGTAAGAATTGATTGCCCTGAAAAACCAAACTTTTAACCCAATGTGGTTATCATCATGAAAAAACCAAAATCCGCAAAAACCCCTTTTGGGAAAATTTGGAAATCCAAACAGTGGTGAAATACAGTCAGGTTTCATTTTAGAGGACAGGGGGCTTCCATTTTTGGGCCAGCCCTTGAAAAAGATATTAAAAATTCCCCCTTTGCCCCATTACCCCACAAAATAAGACAATGACTTTGTTTGGGGGCTTCAAAACTTTCCTCAGGCTTTCCAAAACTTTTGGATTGTCGAAAGTGCTCTCTAGATCTCCAAAACAGAAAACGAAATACCCTCTACAAGGCTGAAATTTTTTGCGTTTCCCCTTTGGGAAAGGGGCCCCCCTCAAAAGGGTTTTTAAGAGTCGACAGTGGGGTTTTGGGTTTTTATGATTTTTTCAAAGACCCGACCAAGATATTGGAACCACTGGACTGCGTCAGGCGCATGGAGTATTAATAGGTCACATGTTTTGTTTAAAAAATCAAGAGAATTGTTTCTTTTTTTTTTTTTTTTTTAAAAATATTTTATTAGGTTTCTTTTCCAAAAAACTGAATAAGTCAAAAACTTTATAACAAAAAATAAACCCTAAAATACCAAAAAATTTTTTATATATTTCTAGAACCCCAAGGAAAAAAACCCATCAATTTGCAAAAATGTTCAAAACAAAAAAAAATACAAAACCTGGGTCAAATTTAGCGGTTTAAACTTTCTTAGCATAAAAATGTTGTGGGTTTCTAAATAGATTTGGGTTTTAATGTAAAAGATTTAGGGTTTTAAATTATAAGCCTCAACTAAAAAAAAACAAAAAAAAACAAAAAAAAAAGAAAAAGGAAAAAAGAAAATCTAAAGCCATTGTCCCATAGCAATATTTTCCCCTTTATACAACCCCAAAACATTAAAATTGAAGGGGGGTGTTTTACTTGGGTTCAAAAACACAAATTTTTCCCCCCCTTTCACCCATTAGCATCTGGGCGGGTTTCAGCCCACCCAGAGATTTCCCATCTTCCCTTTCCCTTTAAAACCAAATAGTATTTGGGGAAAAATATCTATTAATTTATTTTTTTTGTTTTGCGTGTAAAATTTTTCTATGAAGGGTCTCCATTTTTTGAAGAAATTTTTTGCCATTACCTCCTTATGACGTTCAACATATAATTGGTCGGATAGAGCATAAAGCCTAATTTGCCCTATCACCATGTTCAGATCCGGCATCCCTGGTTCCAACCACCTGGCCAGCAAACATCTCTTTGCCGCCATTAGTACTATATGGACGATTGGTGTCACCCTTTGACCTGGTTGCGCAAGGTCTACAATCTCACTTGTTCCCTGGCCATGTAACAGGAACACTATTGGAGAGCTGTTTCCCGATTGGTAACCCAGTGTAGCCAACAGGGCTTCTATGTCTTTCCAAAATGCTTGCACTACTGGGCACATCCACAGCCCATGGTAAAGAGTAGTCTTTGGCTCGGCACATTTTGGGCAAGCTGTTAGCCTGTTGGGTAAGCCTGGCGTTGGGGGGATATCAAACGCATAAATTGCAGCGTGCGCTATTTTAAAATAAGTTTCACGCCATTTTTATTGTTTCTATAAGTAGTGAGGAAAGCTCATCAACGGCAGAATGGAAAATTGTGCAAAGAAACATTTGCAGTCTTTACTACCATAATTGTAGTTTTACATTCGTTCCAATGAATTTGACATTACTTATATATTTTACATTTAAAACAGTTTTCTCCAGGAGCCTAGAATATTGAATTTCATCACTTGCCAATGTAACATCTTTATAGTAAGCAATCATACAGTATAATGCCTAGAGAGGTGTGATTATGTCGACACATACACTGCCTAAACTCATTTAAGCAGGGATTGCTTCAAAGAAGTCTTAGGCTGCATCTACACGGCAACTATAAAATAGTGGTTGGATTCTACAGCAGAATCCAATGGTATTTTACAATCAGTTTTCGTTTATTGGCACAGATTTTGCAGTCGGATTTCAGATTCGGGCGGCAAATTAACATTGAACAGTATATTATTTGGGGAAATGCAATGGAAAAATGTAACATGTTCCAAGTTTTTTGACACGATTTTTGGATTTAAAATCCGACCTCAGAAAATTCCAGTTGTGTAGACTACAGCTTGGATTTTCTATTGAGGTCGATGGGGAAGGATGTACAGTCGGATTTTGACGGTTTTCAAATCCGAAATCCCTTTTAAAATCCGCCTGCAAACCCATGCCGTTGTAGATGAGCCTTAAAATGTCAGATGTGCTTTTAAGCAGGAAAGCCAACTAAAAGGGGGTGTCTGTCTTTGCAAAAATGGGCAACACTTCTAGACCTGTAAGTGTTCCTTTAAAGAGTAATGGCATCAATTATTGTAGTTCTTTTTTTGCACTTATGGTCTATTGATCAATTGGTTTTTTTATGGCCTTGTGCTAGATCCATAAAGTAGGCAGTCAAATCACTTATGGAGCATATCATTTCCACAAAATAGATGATAAAAGCATAATACCATTCAAATCCTTAAAGGGGTTGTCTCATTTCAAGGATTGGTTACTACGACGTGAAGATCATTGGATCCATAAGCTTCAATCATTGGCTTAAGGGGTTTTGCCACGAAATAAAATTGACATGGGAAGCTTGCAAACGAAATAACAAAAATTTTCACCATTCATTATTATTAAAAATTCGGCACCGTTTTTATTTTAGCTGCTCCTTTAGTGATCCATTGTTTACAGCTCATCTCCAGGGGATACGACCAGGGCTGAGAGCTGGTCAAACATGCTCTGACATCACTTCTCCTCTCAGGCAGCTACTGAGCGTTCAAAGCCCAGGTGCTGTCATTCTACTCCTGTCCTCTGTACTCCTTAGTAATTAGTCAAAGAGTGCAAATAAAAAAAAGAAACCTCAATGAGGTCTGTGCATTGATAAAGAGAAAAAAAAAACATAGGTTTGGTTCCTGCAGGGATTTGAACCTAGGACCCTTTGTGCCTGGAGGCAAAAACTTTACCTCTCACTCTCACAATGCTTTACTAAAAAACCCTTTCTTTGATTACCAGAGGAAAGTCATGGTGATGTCACCCTCGGGTCACATGATATGCAATTCAACATATCACACAAACCCCTCTAAAACACACAGAGCTGAAGAGCTGGATACAGGAGGTATGAAATGAGATCGTGGCAAAACCCCTTTAATGAAGCTTTTAATCTGGGGTGTTTTCTGTAATGTTTTTTAAGATACATTGTACTCCACTTTTGAACTCTTTAGCTCATTTAGGGTATAATTTGTTTTACCCCTTCAGACTTTGGATTATAATACTTCCAGGTCTTTTGGGGGGTTCACGCACCTGGACGTATGCATACGTCCTGAGGATCGCGCGAACTCTAAAGCCACACGGCTTATTCAAGCAGTAATTGCGGGACGGATCCCGCCCGCAATACGGCTTTAATAAGGGGCGGGGCTGGGGAGGGGCGGGGCGGGGGCACTGCTCGCCGCCCCCCATAGACAAGCACATTTACGGCGCGACGCCCGTAAATAATGTGCATTCACTTTTCCCTCCCGGCGGATTCAGGGGGGGGAGGGCGACGAAATCCACAGTTCTCTATGAAGCAGGGATTACCGTAATGAGGGGGACAGTTTGGGACCCGACTGCAGCGCAAATACGGCCGCATAGGGCCCCAAATCCCCCGGGCAAATAAGCTTGTGAAAAATGGCCTAAGCATTTTGCGCGATCGGGCCCGGGGGGGTCACTGTATATTACCCGAGCGTCGGCCCCGACCCAGATTGCCCGGGGGGGCGCGGTTTTAAATTTTAATTATCGCGACCATCAGGCGCAATAACTAAGGAAAACGCAGGAAGAATCGCTCCCCCCTTCCCCTTGGGGCGCGTGTCAAAAACAGCACGGGGTGAATGCCTTTTCCCGGGTTTCTTGACATCACAATGCCGGCCGTGCCCTTGGGCATGACCCGGCATCGTGAATGACAGTTGCCATAGGAACCAGTCATAGCTACAAGCTATGGACTGTTTTTCCCATTGAATGAGGGAACTGAAGATCTCTCATTCAAATCCCCCAGGGAAAAGAAAAAACAAAAAGAGAAAAGACAAAAAAAAAAAAAAGTGAAAAACAAGTAAAAAACAAAAACGAAAAATAAAAAAACACTTACAACCCCCCTTTTCCCTTTACAAACCCAATCGCCCCAAAAAAAGATCCAAAAAAGAATAAAATATCCAATTTGGAACGCCCCGGTGCGAACACCTCCCTATAAATCTGTTATGCTAAAGGCTCTAGAAGACGCGATGCATAAAAATTTTTTTTACCGCTAAAAACACTTTTCTTTTTTTTTTTTTAACCCCTTTCCCCCGGAGCCATTTTTGGCCCCTCTGACAACCCATTTTTGAATCGTCATGGTTTACTTTATGTGAAATAACTTTTTGACAAATTTAAAATACCATGTGATTTAGAATTGTTTTCTCGTGACACATTGTCTATAAGATATAAGAAATTTTGGGCCAAAAAAAGATTGTTTATTTGAAAAATACAAATTATGGTGAAAAAAAGTGAAAAATTTACCAATTTCAAAATTCAAAAAATTTTTGCATGTAAGACGATAGTTATTCCCCTCAAAAAAAGTTTATAACTAGCATCTACCATATGTACTGCTGTAGTTGGCATAATTTTTTAAATGTCTTTTTTTTTTTTACGACATTGGGGGCTATATAAATTTCGTAGTAATTTTCAAATTTTCAAGAAAAATTGCAATATACATATTTTTAGGGGACCAGTCCAGTTCTAACGTGGACTTTGATTGAACCTGTATGTTAGATACCCCATAAATGACCTCATCAAGAAACTACACCCTTAAGTATTCAAAAACAGCATTTGAAAGTTTATTAACCCTTAGGTGTTTCAAGAAATTAAAAGCAAAGTGGAGGGAATTTCAAAAATTTCACTTTTTTTGCAGAATTTTCATTATTTATGAATTTACTTGACAAGGAATACGGTTAAATGTGATCAGGGAAATGCTAAATTAATATTGATTACCCCAGATTCTGCCGTTTTCAGAGATATCCCATATGTGGCCATAGTGCATTATTTGGCGCAACCAACAAGCACACTGAATAGGAGGAGCACCTACTGGGATCTGGGGCCTCATTTCATTACAATTTTATTTTGGGTCATTTCAGGTTTGCGGAACACCTTAGGTTACAAAACTTAATAAATACCCCTTAAAAAGACCCATATGGAACACTACCACCCCTTAGGAATATATCCAGGGGTGTAGTGAGTATATACCCCACAGGCGTCTTCACAAATTTTTTTAGCGTTCGGCTCTGAAAATAAAAAAATATTTATTTTTTCAATAATCTGCAATTTTAGCTGTAAATGTTTATTTTTTTACAAGCAATCTTGGAAAAAAAGCCCCCCACAAAATTTGTTGTTTTACGCAATTTCTTCCAAGTTCGGCAATACCCTACATGTGGGTGTTTGTAAAACTGCTGTTTGGGCGACTTCTACATGGGCAGGGGGTACAAGGGAGGGAGTGCCATATTTGGCTTTTGGCGACGATATTGTGGGGCCATGTGTCGCATCTCCAAAGCACCCTAAGTACTAAAAAACAGTGAAACTTCAGAAGTTGTCATTTTGGATTCAACGCCGCCATCAGGATCTCAACAAGGGTGTATTTTGCATTTGGGCCCCACAGGTGTTCCGTAGTTTTTTTTTAGCAATTGGGACCATGGAAATAGAGGGGGGAAACGTAGTTCCGCCATTGTTTTTGGGTTCATATTTACAGTATTCGCCATACGGGATATGAAATGGACGGGATAACTTTACTTGGGGTCGGTTCACTTACAATGATCATTAAATTTTATTTAGTTTTTTATGTTTTATTACTTTTACACATTAGAAGCGAGTTTTATATAAAGTTGTTTTTAAGTTGAACGTATTCTGGACAGCCATAGCTTTCTTAATTTTTTGCATATGGAGCTAGCTGCTTGTGGGATTGTTTTTTAGAGAGGAGTTGATGTTTTTATTGATACACATTATGGGGGCATATGATGCTTTGATCAATTTTTTTTAAGGTTTTTGTGAATCATTTTGTAAATAAAACAGCAATCCTTGTAGTGTTTTTTTATTTTATTTTTCTACAGCGGTTCCACTGTGCGGTTATAAATGACATGCTAGTTGTTGCTCGGCAGGTTGATCCGATTATAGCGATACCACATTTATATTTTTTAATGTTTTACTGCTTTTACACAATAAATACTCATTTAATTTGTAAAGGAAAACACGTTTTTGCTTCACCGCAGTCTGAGAGACAGTAATTTTTTATTTTACTGTTTTTATGGAGCTGTAGAGGGACTTTTTTTTTGCGTTGGGATGACGTTGACGGGGGGGTACTTTTTTTTTTTTTTGGTAATATTTTTGGGGGGACTAAGACTTTTATGATACGCTTTTAAATCTGTTTTTTTTGGACAGGTAGGGTGAAAGATAATACTGCACTATCTAGCAGTGTTTGTTATTTTTATTTTAATAGCGTTCACCGTGCAGTATTCCGTGACAAGTTAGTTTTACTCTGTGGGTTGAGACGATTTCGGTGTGGTGATGATACCCCAATTTATGTAGTTTGTTTATTTGAGAAGCACAAATTTTTTTGAAAAAAAAAAAGTGTTTTTATTGTGTAAAACCAGATTTATGAATCGCTATCTTCTAATAGCCAGACTTTTTAAATTTTTCCGTATACAGGAGCTGTGTAAGGACTTTTTTTTCGGGGATGAACTGACGTTTTATTGGCATAACTTTTGATGTTGTTATGAGTTTTGATTACTTTTACTCCATTTTATGTGCTGCGGGAATGACAAAAATCGTATTCTGTGACTGTTTTTTGGGTTTTTTTTTACGGCGTTCACCGTACGGGTTAATTAACATGACAGATTTATAGGGTGGAGTTAGCTACGCACGACGGCGATACCAAATATCGGGTTACTTTATTTATTTTTGATCTTTTTAGGGCGATTGGCGTTTGTTAAAGGGGAAAAGGGCGATTGTACGTGTTTTATTTTATTTTTTGTGTTTGTGTTTTACTTTGTTTCACTTTTTTTTAACTTTTTCATAACTTTTTACAACTTTCCCCCAGGGGGGAGTGCATGAACGAGCGTCAGATCATTATGCGCAATAGGAAATCAGCATACAGCTTATAGCTGTATCCTGGTCTCCTGGCAAGTGTCTGTCACAGCTGGCCCACTATGCATTGTGGGCATCGTTGACGTCACCAGAAAACCCGGATGCTGTCATTCAGCATCCGGGCTGTCTGGTAGGGAAGAGACCGGTAACGGCGCTCAGCGCCCGTTACTGCGCCGAGATCACGGGCGGCAGGACGCTCACTCCTCCGCCCGCAGCCGCGATGTCGCTGACCACGATGCGCGACCATCGGGGGGTTAATTCCCCGCGGCGGAGCGCACTCCGGAGTGGGGGGATGCGGCATGATGCCAGCGGTAATATAACCGGCTGGTTTCATGCCGCGATCTTGCGCGCTACGCTTGTGAGCTGCGCAAGATTGCCGGACGTACTCATAAGGGCAATTTGCGGGAACCCTACCCGACATTGCACGTATTGAGTTACGACAAATGTCCGGTAAGGGGTGAAAGTGCTTCACATTTAAAAAACTCTATATAAACAGGATATCGCCATAATCGTAACGACCCAAAGAGTAAAGTCTAACTTATCACGGATACTGCCACGGTGGAGCGCCGTTAAAAATAAAAATAAATAACAATAGTAGGATTGCAGTATTTTCGTCACCCTGCCTTCCAAAAAATGGCGTTAAAAGCATCAAATAGCCTTGTCCCCCCAAAATTAATCTAATAATAAAAGTCTACTCATCCCGCCAATAAATAAAGTCCCTACACAGATCCAAACACGAGATAAAATTAAAAAGTTATGGTTCAGGACTATGGCGATGCAAAACATATTTTCCTGGTTGAATAAAAGTGTTTTTATTGTATAAAAGCAGTAAAACATAAAAAAATATACAAATTGGGTAGCGCTGTAATCATATCGATCAGCAGAGTAAAGCTATCATGTCATATATACCGTACAGTAACGCTATAAATAAATAAAAAAAAATTACAAAGATTGCTGTAATTTTGTTCAAAATTGTCCTCACAAAAACCTTAATAATAGTGATCAAAGCGTCATATGCCCCCCATTGATGTTACAATAAAAACAATCAACTCTCCGCAAAAAACAAAGCCTATAATCAGCTCCGTACACAGAAAAATAAAAGTTATGGTGTCAGAATAGGACAACTTAAAAAGCAATTTTTTATAGGACATATTTTCTAATGTGTAAAAGGTAATTAAAAACCAGAAAAAACTATATAAAATCTATATCCATTGTAATTGTACCGAACCCCCATATAAAGTTTTCCTGTCATCCTGTCATTTAACTGCACGGACGAACATTGTAAATTGAAAATCCAAAAAACAATGGCGGAACTGCGTATTTTTCCCCCCATTTTCATGGCCCAGTGCTTAAAAAAAACTATGGAAAACACCTAATGCACCGAAAATGACAGTACACCCCTAAGATGAGATCCGATGATGGGGTGTTGAATCCAAAAGTGGGGCGACTTCTGGAAGGTTTCAACTTGTTCTGCTACTTTGTGGGCTTTTGCAAATGCGACATGGCCCACTCCAATATCTGCGTTCCAAAAGCGAAATAGCGCTCCCTCCCTGGTACCCCCTGACATTGCGCCAACAGCAGTTTTCACCCACATGTAAGTATTGCCGAACTTTTGGGGGAAGAAGAAATGGCTCGCTTACACAATTTTGGGGTTCTTTTTTTCAGGATAATTGTAATACATGAAAATTTTAAGCAAAATTGCAGACTTGTTGGAAAAAAAAAATGTTTTTTTAAATTTTCACAGGCCTAATGCTAAAAAAAAATTGGTAATCACCTGTGGGGTCTATATACTTACTGACCCCTGAATATATTCCTTAGGGGTTGGTTTGTTGTTGTAGTTTCAATATGGGGTCTTTTAGGGGAGTTTATTAAGTTTTAGCAACTAGGGGCGTCCGCAATCCTGATAATGGCACTAAATAAAAACTGCATTGAAATGAGACCCCAGAGTCCAGTAGGTGCTCCTCCTAGTCTGCGGCTTATGGTTGGCCAAATAATGCACTAGGGCCACATATGGATATCTCATAAAAAATGGCAGACTGGGAATTGATATTACATTGCATTTACATCGTCACATTTACTGTATTTAAGTGAATAATGGATAAATATTGAAAATCTGCAAAAAATTTAAGGAAAATTTTGGGGAAATTTTTTTTTATTTTGTTTTTAAATTTCCGAAAATTCCAAAAGGAAAACTTTTTACTCCCTAAAACTGTTTTTTTTTTATTTTAAAGGGGGTTTGGGGGTTTTTTTAGATTGGATTTTTATTTTTTTTGGGGGGAAAAATTTTAACTTTTTAAACCTTTTTTTAAAGGGCAAGAAAAGGAAAATACGGGCCCCCAAAAAAATTTTTTTAAAATTTTTTTTTAAAATGTGAAAAAATTATCCCAATTTTCTTAACCCTTTTCCTAATTTTTAAAAAAAAAAAAAATTTAAAAAAAAAATGTTTTTTGGAAAAACCTTTTTAGGGGGACTTGGTAAAACCCAAAATTTTTAAATTTTTTTGGCGTGAATAATTTTTTTTTGCGGGGAAAAAATTTGGAATTTAAAAAGGGACTTTTTTTAAAATTTTATGTTTTTTTTGATTTTTTTTTCAAAAACCAAAAAGGGTTTTTAAAAACCCAAAATTTTTACTTTTTTGGTTTTTTAGGGTTTCCCCCGAGGGAAAAAAACAATTTTCAAAATAAATGGGGGTGGGTTTTTAAAAAAGACACATAAAAATAGGGGCTTTTTTTTTTTTTACCTTTTTCGGAAAAGGAAAACGGGTAAAGGGGGAAAGGGGTTTGAGGTTTTTTAAAAGGGGGTTTAACATTTTTGGGGACATTTTTTTTTACTTTTTCCCCAAAACTTCAAACAATGTTGGGTTTTGGAAAAAAGAGCCCAGGACAGAAATGAACCCCTAGGGGGTTACCGGGAAACAATGGAAAAGGGTACCTCCCACAAGGCACCTTTGGGGAAACTATGATCCCCAAATTGGGTTTCCCTTTAAATCATAGATGGGGGGGGTTTTGGGGTTTGGCCCAAATGTAAACAAAAGCTAAACGGTTTTATAAAAAGGCCTTTTTTTTGGAATTGAATCCCCCCTAAAGTCCTGGGGGGTTGGGGTTGGGGGGGGTTAAAATTTTGGGGGTCCCTTTCGTTTTAAAAGGCCGGGCTTTTTTGCGATGCCAGGGCGGTTATATACCCCCAGGGCGGATTCACTTTTGGGCAACCAACCCCTTACCAGGGGATTTTTAAAAAAATCCAATTTTGAAAAAAATCGTACTTACATATACCCCGGGGCATACGTAAAAACCTTATTAGATAACACAAAGGGGTTTTCATTGTTGGCATATTAGGGGATGTCTGGTATGGTTAAAGGGGGTTTTTCTAAACCAAACCAATATTTTTAAAATATTAGAAAAAGGAAAAAAGTTTGTTTATGAAATTTTTAAAGGGGGGTTTTTTCCCATTTGTTTTTAAAAATTTGGGGTTCGCATCCCCCCTTTTGGCCAGGTTTTTTTAAATTTTTTTTGTAGTCTTTTATAAGGCTTTTTTTTCCCCCGGGGGTAATTTCGGGCGCGTATTTAAAATTGGGTTTTGGTTTTGCGCTCTAATACGAGCAAAGATGCTTTGGCCGGAAAATTTAAAGGGGTGATCCATTTTTTCATAGAAAACCTTATGGATTACCCTTCCTTCCCCCTCGTAAAATCGACCGCTGCACGCGGGGGGAGATAAGGACATGTCAATTCTTTGCGGTAAATTACGCCCCGCTAGAAAATGATGTCAAGGGGGCCCGGGAGCTGCTGCCCCCCCCTTGAGGTGGGTTTAGGCCGTTTTTAGCGAAATTTCCCAAGAGAACCGTTTTTAATTGGGGGGCCTTACTGTACGGGGGTTTTTGGTAAAACATGCCAAAGGGGTTTAAATTGCCCTATTTCTTTCCCAGTCTCCTTGAAAAGGAGCAAGGAGAGGTAAGGGGGGTATTTGGATCCTTTCCCTTTTTTTTGGTTTTTTGGTGCTGTGTGGGGGCCCCTTTTTGCTGCGGGGGGGGCCCGTGTTTGGTTGTGGTGGGAAACCCCCAGGCCGGGGGGGTTTGGGACCCGGGCACCCAGGGGGGGTTTTTGGGAAACCGGGGGCTGTGCCCCTCATTTAGGGTGGTCTTTGTTTGTGGCTCGGTGGCAGCCATTGCAGTGTCCCAACCAAATTAAAGGGGTAGGGACCCATTTTTAAGCCTTAAGCTAAAACGCCTAAAAAGAAGTCAATGCCAAAACATTTTTTTTAGTTTTGCCCCTTGTTTTTTAAACCCTTTGGTAACTTTTTTTTTTTTCCCCTGGGGACGAAGCCCTAAAAAATGCCCCCCACCCAAGGGGGACGGTGGGGGGGTCTTTTTAAGGATTTAAAAGAGGTAAAAGTAAAGGGAAAGGGGAGCTTATCCCAATTTGATAAAAAAAAGTATACGAAAAACCCTCCTGTTCAATCGCGCCATTTTTTCTTTTTGCTATTTCCCAGCCCCGGGCAGCAAGAAATTTAAAACTGCCATCTTTGTACACACTAATGCTTTGTCTTACTGGGGCTTTTGGGTTTTAAAAAATTTATTGTGCGCCCCCTAGTATTGAAAAAACCCTAGGGGGAAAACCCCAAACGAAAGAAAAAAAAAAAAAATTTTAAAAGTGTAAATAAAAAAATTTTAAAAAAAAAATTTCACCATCTTTTGTATTTTACAAATAAAAAAAAATAAAATTTTAAAAAAAGTTACACATATTTTTATTGCTGCGCCCAAAAAAAAAATTTGGTTTTTAAAAAATTCTTTATTTATCCCATACGCTGAAACCGTTTGAAAAAAAAAAAAACCTGGGGTTTTTTGGTCAGTTAAAGTCCTAAAAAAATTTGGGAAAAAAGTAATCAAAAAAGTCAAATTTTATTTCCAAAATTTGGGAGGGGAAAAAGGGAAATTCACTTTAGCCCTGCAACAAATGTCCCCCCCCCGTAGGTTAAATTTGTTTTCCCAAAAAAGTTATTGGGTTAGAAAAAAGGGTTTTGGAAAAAGTTTTTTTTTTGGACCAAAACATAAAGGGGAAAATGGGAATGTTTGATTTTGCTGGATTAAAAACAATCGTAGAATATAGATAAAAAAATTTATTTTTACCCTATTGAACGCCATAAAAAAAAAAAACCCAAACAAACATGGTCTAAGTTTCATTTTTATTCACATTGTGGGCCCCCCTTAAAAATTTTTTTTTTTTTTTTCCAGTTTTTTTCTATGGGGCAGTGAATAAAAACCCCTTAGAAAAGGGACAATTTTGTTTCCCCCAAAATAAAAACCCTATATGTCTATGTAGATGGAAAAATAAAAAGTATATGGCCCCTTGGGGGACGAGGAGGGATAATCGGGGAACATTGAATTAAAAAACCCAATTTTGGGCCTCGGGATTAAGGAGGGTAACAAAAAACAATTGTTTTTGCCATCATCACCTTTAATTAATTGGTGACATTTTAAAAATTTTTTGTGATGAGGGATTTTGGCCCTTTAATTTTGCTTTGAGTTTATTCCCGATTTTTGGGGGAAGTATCTCGCCTATTTTTCGATTTTCCCCAAATTTTGATTAATCTACGAAATTCCCCTTTTAAAATCTATTGGGGAGGGAAAACCGGTTTATTTTTACCCCAAATTTAAAATCCTCAACAGTAAATGGATACTTTGGGATTTTGGCAAGAAAATTTGGCTCAAGAGTCACAGAAAAAAAATTCACAGGCTTTTAAAATAAAAATTTTTCCAAATTCCCAAAGGCAAACCGAAAAACATGGGGGGGGACGGCGTTTGCCAAAACGGTTTTCAGCGGTAGCAGCTGCTTCGGGGGGCCCTTTGGAAAAAAACAAGACACCGGCATTGGAAATGGCACATGGGAAAAAGGCCCGGGGGACCCCTTTTCAAATTTTTTGCACCCGGGCCCCCCAAAAACTTGGCTATTTTTGGGGCCCGCGAGAACATTCCCCAACGGGAAACAAGGGGGGGTTTAGCTTGGGAGGGCCCTAGTTAGAAAGGGGGCGGTGAGAGCCAGGGCTTCCGTCGTCATTATTAAAACCCTTTCATGGGGCCACATGCAGCTAAAACAAATGGGGTGCCCACCCCATTTCTACTTCCTATTTTTAAAAATTTTACTGGGGCCCCCTTTTGTTTAGGGCCCCCCCGACAGGAATACTTCCCCCCATTGGCACTCTTGGAAACCATTTTAAAGAAACCTGACCCCCCAAAAAAGCAAAAAAATTTTTCCCAGACCCTCAAAAAAAAAATTTGCAATAAACAATTGAATATTTTAAAGAAAAAATTTCCAAAAGCTGCTGCTGTGCTTCAAAGGCTACTTGTATTTATGCTGGCAAATTACTGATGGGTTTTTCCCATGACATTAGAAGGGAAAAGGGGTTTTCAAATTCCTGATTCTATGTCAAATGAAGTAGGTTGAAGGAAATTTTCTGATTTTTATTTGGAAAAAAAGGAAAAAGGAGGGTGGCCCCCCAGTAAAACCCCTGTTTTTTTTTGATGGGGCCCTTTAAGCTGGAATTAAGCTTTTTTTTTTTAAAAAGACCTTTACTATTGGTTTTTTACGCAGCAAAGACCCCAAAAAACCGCCACAGATGCCCTTATGGGCGCTCAGGGAAAAAAAAAGTGCTGGAAGAAATAAGTATTTTTTAAACCCCTATTTTAGTGAACTGGACCCTTGGGGCTTTCCCTGTCTTTTTTACGCTGATCCCCAAAAACCCCCAAAAAAATGCTCTTTGGACCTTTAAAAATAAAAGTGCCGTAAAAAAGAAGTATTTGGGCCATATTTTAGTGTCCTGGCATTTTTATCCCTTTCCCTTTCCGGAGCCTGACCCCCAAAACCTGCCAGATTGGGGCCCTTTTTGGACCCTCAAAATAAAAATTTTAGGGCTTGAAATATGAGTAATTTAAAAGCTGACGGTTTCATCCCCCAAAAACAGGAAAAACCCATTTCAGACTGTGGTGGCCGGGA